>JADLZN010000757.1:877500-1116953 GCA_018155175.1 Sinocyclocheilus anophthalmus | reverse complement strand
TTTTGTTTACGTAATATATGTGTGTACTGTGTATATTTATTAGTATGTATAAATACACACACACACATGTATAGGTTTAAGACATATAGAAATTTTTAGTTTATTATTAATATTTATCTTCATCTAGAATCATTTAATATAACTCAAACAGTAAATATTTTCAACATATACTGTTATATGTTTGTATTTATTATCATAATACATATACACATACGCCACATATATTATGTAAACAAACTTTTATTTTGGATGCGATTAATCGTTTGACAGCACTATATACAGTATAATATTATATATATATCTATTCTTATATATCTATATTATATTATAGTAGAGACCCTATCCCACGAGACTAGACGAGACACGATACTGGGTTCACGCCGCACGAGACGAGACAAGATTTTAAGAGACTGTTTTTTAAAGAGTTCCTCAATGAGATGTGCACATCTCTTTTATTAAACTGAAAAACACAAAATTGCGGCAAGGCTGAGCGATAGTTAGAGCCTAAATATGTTCCTAAATTCCGTTAAAATTTTTCTGGATTCATTTTTTTTTCGTTTAAATTTTTCTCGACTCCTTTTAATAGAATATTAAATTAAATTGTATTAATTAAAAAGCATTTCTAATTAATTAAAATCATGAACTTATACAATTTCACATACTTTTGCAAAAGTTACCAAAATGACATGTTTAGGGCCCTTGAATGTGTAATTTTTTCTCACCAGAATTTTATTTATGTTTTTTATTGTTAACCAAATTCGTGTTTTTAGCATATCTCATTTATTGAATTCATAAAACAACTTAATTTATTAATTTTGTTTTTCTTAAAGTAGCCTTGTGATTTTTTAAATGTTTTTTTATTTTTCTGGTTATCAAATGAAGGCAATAAAACATTTATTTCATTTATCTTTTAATTATTGAAAAATTAAGCAAACAAGATTTTTTGGCAAACAAAGGCGATTTACTATTAAAATTAAAACATGGAAGAAATGTTTTGTGTGATTATTCCTTAAAAAGTAATGTTTGTTTCATTTTAGTAGTAGTAGTAGGCTATGTACATTCTACTGAAAAATAGTAATAGGCACAAAGTCTTCAAATCAAACCGGACTTTTATTTTGACGGGTTGCCGTGAATACCTTTACTGTTCTGTGTATGATGAGGTGATCGTGGGATGCTAGTTTTACTCCAATCAAATGCTAAAATGCTCATGAAGTGACTCTCAGTGCAGTTCTGGAGATGTTCTTCATGTGTTGTTTACGTCCTCATTTAGTGAGACGGAAGACACTGAAATCACAGCGAGTGTCAGGCGCATTTCAGTGTGTGTGTAGTAAATGAAACCGTGCGTCCGCGCCATTCATTAACAGAGACACGCAGAACATTTAGGATTCATATTTAAATAGTACTTTTGCGGCTTAAACTTTACATGATAACTGGCTTAATATTTACAGATACTTAGCCCATATTCGTGATTTGATTTAAGTGTAATTACCTACTTTTGATTAATTCATTCAAAATTTGACAAATTCCATGATATTCCGCGTTAAACTGTGAATTCTATTTTTTTTGACTGGATAAAGACTACACTGCGTAATTTTCCTGCTATTCATGTGGCCACTTGCCTGTTGTAACATAAAATATCTTACATACCATCACTTGTGAAGGAGCTAGTGTAATGCAAATATATCTGAAAGGTCTTGCGAGGATATCATCACGTTCTCGCGAGACCAGTCAGATCTTTTGAGACACAGATACCTATATCCTGGTAGTGTATATATATCTATATATACACACACACACACACCAAAGTAATTACATAAGTATACATAATATATCTTTATTAATTTTGTTAACTTTTTAGTAAAAAAAATTTTTTTTATTATATTATTAAAAAGTTCAAATGTTAAGAAAGACACAGGTTGTTACAAAACAACACATCATAAAATACTTTATTTCTTAAAAAGAATTACATCTTAATTGAGCACCTAATATACTCACCTGGAATTCGTGCGGTTGTAGTTTTCCCTCTCGTGCTTTAACAGCTAATGTGGCTACGTCTTTGCTGATAGTCGCAAGACCCTTAATATGAGCATTAAATACAATGGGAGTGATTAGACCCACAGGCGTACTGACTGCGACACTAACATCCACCACGTGATTTCTGTGTGGAGAGAAAAAAAACATTTGATTTGACTGTAATTTCAATGTCACATGAGTTACTTTTACCTTTCACTGATAATTTCCCCTCAAATGTTTTAAAGAGCAGGTCATATGGGTTTTTGAAAAACATCTATTTTGCAGTTTAAAACATAGCTATCCTTAAATGATAAAAATCTGCAAAGTTGTTAATCAAAAATGTGCACGATAAATAAATATATTGTTTCTCAAAAGAGAGAGTCGATTCTGAATCGCCTTAACGAGTCGTCATATTTTCTAATCTTTTGCCTGTTACCGGTATACGGTATTTTCAATTGAGTGCTCAAAATATCATGTTTTGTGCTAAAATGTGATGTATACCTAGTGCAGCTTTAGGTTTCCAGGTAAAGCACGATATTACTGTCTTACTGAAGTAGTTCTGATAATTCGCTGTGAACCCACTATTTCCTAAGAATGTGTCGATTAATGTAGACTGACGTTGTTCTAATAATTACTTCGTTTAATAATAAAGAATGTAGTGTAGCGCACAGACTTTATAATCATTGTGAAATTGCTGTTTATTTTGCTGCACCGGCAGTTATAGGGTTAATGCGGGAGAGACAAGCGAGTTAGTTAGGCTGCTGCGCCTGTGATACAGCTGTTCTGATTAAAAGTTAAGACAGAGCGTCTTTTGTCTGTCGTTCTTCAAACATTACAGTAGACATATTTTGGTTTACAAACTGTATTGTTTCATCAGTTAGTCACGTTAGCACTCGGCTAACATATCCACCATTATTGTTTTATGTGTTTTAATTTTAACAGCTCTAATTTAGCTGTGAGCACGATTCGCTTGCATAAGTGTTTTTGTATTTTATGTCATTATTATAAGAACGGATTGGAGCACTATATTATGGTTTTATGTAAAGGTGCTTTGTCAATGGTAGCCCTCGCTAACTTGCTCAAGGACTCCTCTCTGTGCCAATCACAACAGGCTTGGCCAGCTGACCAATCAGAGCAGAGTAGGCTCATGACAGGGAGGGGTTTGCTCCGAACTTGCTTGGAACGAATCGTTTCGAAATCTTTGGCAAATGACTCTAATATTAAATGTATATTCTGAGAAAATTACAATGTTTTCTGACCTTAGATGCATTTAAACCTGTTGTAGGGGACTCCAACACAATATTAGGACACTTTAAAATACCATATGACCTGCTCTTTAAGACCCGATTTGCATTGTGGGAATCCACTCACTGTCTGATGACTGTGTCCATCCAGGAGGAGTTGGCCTCTGGCACTTTTAAACAGGCCAGAGCTGAGGCCTTGATGATGAAGTCATTGACCGAGAGTTTGATGTTATCGGTTTTCACCTCCTGATCATGAGGAAAAGGTACAGTCTAAATTAGGAATACTATAATGTGGAGTTCACTATCACGTCACGGTCATGTGAACTGAGTTCACTCACAGCATTGAGTTCTTTCCTGAGTTCAAGAACCTGGTCCATGTTGACATCGATAGACAAATAATAGTGAGGAATAGTCTGCTTCGACTGCATCAACCTCTGGGCAATCACCTAGATAGCATGGCAGGCAGGAAACAGAGCATTATGGGTAACAAAAGTCTTCACGTATGAATAGAGAATATAAAGTGGTTTCTGTGGTCAGTGGACTCACTTTGCGGATGTTGCTGATGGGGATGTCAGTGAAGGTTCCTGTAGGTACAGCAGCAAAAGCAGGGGCGGCTGGAGGGCTGGGTGTGGGTGCAGCAGGGGTAGGAGCAGCAGCTGGTGTCTGGCGGTATCAAACAGAAACTTTTGTAAAAGAATGAGCATAAAAGATGAAAAAGAAAAGAAGAATGAAAAATAATTACTTTTACACTTCATTTTTACTACTATAAAAATTACAATACACCGTTTATGTATTTTTTTGATAACTTTACTGTATTACAGGAATCTACAGACTTGCATTTTCTAAACTGATTTGGAGGGAATTCTAATAATTTTTTACAAATTTTTTAAAATAATAATTAAATAAAAAAAAATTACAATTATAATTTCATCAAAGAACATTCCTGTGGTAAGAGCAGTGTTATTTTAGTATCACTGATATACTATTATAGTTTTTTTTATTAATATTTTGAATTAGCTTCTTTTTTTTCTTTCTTTTTTTAAATGAGCTTTATTTGAATTAACCATTTTTTAATAGTATTAGATTGCAGCATTATGGTACATAGACTTTCTCAAAGGCCTAACACCTCTATTTCATTATTGGATGAGCATTACTAGGGCTGTCAGTCAATTAAAATTTTTAATCTAATTAATTACATGGTGCGGTGATTCATTAATCTAATTAATCGCAAAATAAATTTGACTGTCAAAATACCCACAAAAGATTATGTAAAGCTATTTTTGTGTTAAATGAGAAAGTATCAAGTGGACATTACAAATAGTAGCTTTAGAAAAAAATATTGTATTTGATTCAACAAAATTTATTTTCCATAAATTATGGAACATAAAAGAAGATAATTTGAGAAACATCTCAGTATTTTTTGTTCATGCAATGAAAGTCAAACAAAACTGGGTTGGTTACCGACAGTCTTCTAAATATCTTCTTTTATGTTCCACATAAGAAAGTAAGTCATTCAGGTTTGAAATGACATGAAGGTGAGTAATTAATGACAAAATTTTCATTATTGGGTGAACTATCCATTTAATTTGATTTAAAGGTGTTGTATGTAGGATTGACACCGAGTGGTTGAACTAGGTATCGCAGTCCAAATTCTAAATATCAGAGAGGGTTTTTTTCACAAGGCCCCTTCTCCTCAGACTTGATGCACACGCAGGTTGCCAGATTGACAACACCAACAGGAACGAGCGCACTTGACGATGAATGAAATGAAATACGCTGTGTTTTCTGCCAACTGGCAACCCGGGGTGCCGAAATACAATTTGGTAAACTGGCAGTGGGCGGGTTTCAT
This sequence comes from Sinocyclocheilus anophthalmus, assembly GCA_018155175.1. NCBI lineage: Eukaryota > Metazoa > Chordata > Actinopteri > Cypriniformes > Cyprinidae > Sinocyclocheilus > Sinocyclocheilus anophthalmus. The sequence goes on along the minus strand of JADLZN010000757.1, from coordinate 1,111,847 downwards.
AAACCAAAACAGAGACCGACATTCCGGCCCGGAATGCACATTTTCAAAGGAGAATGACTGACTGTAGCATTGTTTTTCAGATTAACAAGTATGTTAACTTAGCATGTTTTTTTTAAATATCTGCAAACATATTATGGTACTTCTATGCTTTAGTAGAGTCAAAAACTTAAAACATACAGCACCTTTAATACTGAATGATACTCCTAAAAAAGAAACTAACACTGCCACAGTTTCATGTCGTTGAAACCTTGATTCATCAGTAAAGTAACGGCTCTCTCTAGATGGGTCTGATCATTGGTTCTATCTATTCGTCAAACAGATTCTTCAGAAACTTTGCTGTGTTGCTCACAGACGCACATCAGTTCAGCGGTGGCCTAATAGGTAATATTTTCGTTGCCAAAATTGAGCAAAAACACACTGTGTTAAAATATTACACATATTACTTCTTATTCACATGACCTGTTGTATAATATCACATTGCAAACACTCGTGTGATATGCTCTCACTGGTGATGTGATATCGCTTATATGTAATATAATACGAGACCAGACCATACAGGGGCATTTTTTTGCCCCAATATCTTGAATTTTAGAGCATAACTGCATTTATGGAGTTGTTGACCCTGCATCAGAGTCAACTGTATGAAATGTAAGATGAGTACAAGTCTAGGGGTGGAGCCAGTGTGTAAACTGTATTAACATTTTAATTGTGTTATTTTTCATAACTAATTAATTAACATGTTAAACTGACAGCCCTAGTAAAAACAACGTTTGCTGGATCTGGTTGCATCAAAATTTGACTTACAGGAGTGGGCTTAGGTGGAACGAAACTGTCGATATCTTTCCTGGTGACTCTGCCATCTGGTCCAGTTCCTATAGACACAGCAGTAGCATATTCTCACTTCAGTCAGAGTCACATATAAATCACCCAGAAATGATACAAGTAAAATGATAAAGTTACTCACACTAATGCCACTAGTGACAGAAAGACATCTACCATGCAAAGGAAACGAACTGATAGTATTAAAAGTCAAAGCGCTCGTACCTGTGACTTGGGCAATGTCAATTCCCTTCTCGGCAGCCAGTTTCTTGGCTAGAGGACTGGCAAACACCCTACCCTTCCTAGGAGCAGCGGCAGGTGCTGGGGTGGGAGCTGCTGGAGCCAGTGCTGGCGGTGGGGTGGCCACCTGAGCAGTGAGGTACAGTTTAAAGTCATATATGTAAACCACCTACTAAAATTATTTATTTTTTGTTCGGTTAAATATCAAAATTCTGGGTTATAAAAACAGATTAGAACACGTTATATTTGTTGTGGTTTGTTGTAACTGTAGATTAGCAGTACGTGCACATGCTAACTATAACCAATCAATTAGTACATAGCTATATAATAATTTTTAAATAAAATCAAATATCTTAATATCTAGCCATACAAAAAAATTTGTTGTACAGCCACTCCCACAAAACTGGCATGGCATGATCGCAGAATTTCAAAACACTGCAAATATTTCAAAATGACCTTTCACTTTTAGACATAGCATGAAACTGTTGATATTACATTGGCAGTAAAAAACACGACCTTGATTTTCATCACACCCTTTAGGTGGCCGAATAAAAAGTATATTACGTCACATTATGACATGTTGCTCGTGTCATTCAAAGTGCTGTTGCACCTCAAAGTGAACAATAAATGATTGCTGTTAATGTTTACTGACGTTAAAAAATTCCCAATTTTTTAACAATAATAGCATTAAGTGTGCATAATTAACCTTAGTAATAATTACATAAAAAATAGAGGTCTTGTTAGGCCTGTCGCAATAATCAATATATCGACTTATCGCGCAATATATGTACATGACCTCAATAATTTTTGGTGACGCAATATATCGCCCATTATATTTACTTAAAAATTAATGTCACCATGTTTTGTACATTCAACTTGCATCTGTGTCTTTTTCAGCTTCTTGTACATAACGTGGTGCAGTCATGAGGTGCTCGTTCAAATTTTAAAAAAAATACTTCTACAAAAAAAAGTTTCATCTGCAGATATGGTCTGGTTTAGAGGTCTGTGCTTTTGTGCATACGGACATCGGACTGCTGAGTAGTGATTGTGTTTTCCAGCAATAGTGTGCACCCTTAATTTACAGAGAAAAGAAGGTCCGGGAAAAATCTGTAGATGGAAAAATCTACATACAAGTTCTTTGTGCATTTTTCTTTTTTTTGTACTTGTTACTTTGCACTTTTTGTTAGAAAATGTTTATTTACTATTTATTCAAGTTTTTTAAGGTATCTAATATTTTGATACTTAATTTCCATGATCTAAATATTCTTAAAAATGTAATGTTTGTTGTCATTTGGAAGTGTGTTGTCCTACTTGCATTATTATGCTTTTATTTTATGATTATATATTCAGTGGCATAAAATGGTCTTTAAAATGACAATAATATCGCTTATCGCAATTATTTCTGGGGCAATATATCGCACAACAAAAAGTTGTTATCGTGACAGGCCTAGGTCTTGTAGAAATGTCAGAGCTCTTTACCGGTGCGGGAGCGGGAGGTGGGCTTGTAGCCACCCCTGTCTCTACATAATCAGCGAACGTGCTAATGTCGGATTCCTTTTCCACAATGATACAGAGAGGAGTGCCAAGAGGAACGTCCCTGGTGCCCTCAGCAATCAATATCTTAGCCAGGTAACCCTCCTCCTGTACCTCAAAACCTGAAAATCACAGGAAGAAATTACTTTACATGATGTTGTTAATGTAGACACACTAAATTTCTTTAAATCTGGTTTATGCATATACATTTGACTGTGTATGAATATTCAATGTATTTATTTATATATAAATATACACTACCATTGAAAAGTTTGGGGTCAGTATGTTTTTTTTATTAATACTTCTATTTAGCAGGGATGCATTAACATGCTTAAAAGTGACAGAAAAGATGTTTATAATGTTGCAAAATATTTTTTTCTTTAAATGCTGTCCTTTTTGAAATTTCCAACGCATGAGAATCCTGAAAAAGATATTTCCAATATAAGCACCAAATCAGCATATTATAATGATTTCTGAAGGATCATGTGACACTGAAGACTGGAGTTATGGCTGCTGAAAATTCAGCTTTGCCATCACAGAAATAAATTACATTTTAAACTGTAATAATATTGCAGAGTATTACAGTTTTTCACTGTATTTTTTATCAAATTATTGCTGCCTTGGTGAGACTTCTTTAAAAAAAACTTTTTAAATAATGCTGTAACCACTGTTGAGTGCGACCAATGATCAATGACCAAATCTGCCAAACCTAAATATGTGATTACAGTCTAGCCATAAACCTATAAAAATCACCATGTACATAATTAGAAATTGTTATCTATATGCTTAAAGGCAAAATAATGGACAATTTACCGATTGTTGCCTTATCCGTCTCGATTTCAGCCAGCAGGTCTCCCTCACCGAGTTTCTCACCCACCTTCTTCTCCCAGCGCTGCACGGTGCCCATAGTCATGGTGGGGGAGAGAGCTGGGAGAAGAATCTAATGAAAGCAAGACAGAAAGTCAATAATAGCAGGAATGCTTGCATATGCTTAAACTGGCCAATATCCCAAATATTTTATTTTGTTAAATATTTAACAAAATTAGTAATTCAGTTTGTAGTAATTTTCATATTTGGTCAACATCTCATACTTTCATGTGAGGTGGGAAGGAGCTTCCAGGAACTTGTGGCGAAGCACGAGCAGCAGCAGGCGCTGCTGGAGGGGGAGGGGCAGCTGCAAGTGCAGGGGCGGAGCTAGCGATTTTATCCAATGTAAGGTCCTTAAATGCAGGGATGAGGTCAGGACTAAAGGTCAAAGGATAGATGACGTATATTAGGCGGGAAAATATCAAACATACATTCTATTTCACATACACACATATCAAACATGCAACTTTATGCTTTAATAAAAAGTCAAGATCAAGAAACATTTAGGTACATCACTAAGCCCTTTTTTTATGATGCATCGTTTCTCTGTGGTACCACAAAACCGATAGGAAAGTTTCCTCTCATTATTTTACATTATTAAGGACATTATGCAATATGTATACAGCAAACAGCAGCTCTTATGATGCTCTGTATCTTGGCAATGCAGGTAAAAATTATGCTTACTTGTCAACTGTAATGCAAATGACAGCTCCAATGGCCACATCTCTTGTACCCTGAGGGACCAAGATCTTGGCAAGGTAGCACTCCTCCAGCATTTCAAATCCAACCGTAGCCTTGTCTGTTTCAACCTGACCAAATCAAAACAGAATAGGTAGAATTCAGAATTATACCATGGGGCTGTTGAGCGTTTGATTCTGATTGGTTGACAGGTGCTCCAAGGTGCCACGCTCCATGCCGTTGCCTCATTACCATGTCAGATGTACATTCATATTCAAACATTCAACAGCTGTCATCAATTATTACTTAATCTTGTCATCATTATTAAACTATTAAGTGTCATTTTAAAAGCTGAATATTGATAGGAGTCTGTGGCTTTGTCTTGTTGGTAAAAAGCTGAATGTGTCTCACCTCAGCGATCAAATCTCCCTCATTGATTTTGTCTCCTTCTTTCTTCTCCCAGCGTGCAATGGTGCCCATCTGCATAGTGGGGGACAAAGCGGGTAGTTCCACCTGTAATAGAATGAATTCGGTTAAATTAACAGAAAGTTGGGAGCATTTCGCATGAATGACTATAAATTCTTCTCATAGAATGAAATACATTAACAGTGAGAAGTTTGACTTCTGATCAGGTTGATCACATAACACTGAAGACTGAAGTAACGTCTATTGAAAATTCAGCTTTACTGTCACAGGAATAAATTACAAATTGTAATAAATACATTAAAATAGAACAGTTATTTTAAATTCTTACATTTTTAATGCATTTTTTTAAATTAATAAATGCAGCTTTTGTGAGCATAAGAGATCATTAAAAATAATTATTTATTTATTTTATGGAGACTGGACCCACAAACAGCAATTTCAAGCTGATAAAATGGTTTAGAGTGGAGTATAATAAATGTATTATCATTATGGAATTGAGCACTTTCCTTAAAATTTAATTATTTTCTAAGCATGGAAATCTATGACTGCTACTAAGACTCAATATTTAGATTATTATTAAATCATATGAGACTGTTCTGCTGTCTCATGAGATATACAGAGGCATATCAACATGACCTCTGACAGCTCACATATTCATGACATAACATAGATAGATATATATATATATATATATAATAACTACAGCCCCTGTCTTAACATCTTGAAGGTGACACCAACAGAAGAACCGCACTGATGCGCTATACCAGGACTCAGTTCACCCCCAAATTTGGAAATAATTTTATTCTCCCTCATGTTTTCCAAATCTGTGTGCCTTAATTTATTCAGCAGAGCACAAAAAGAGATGACAGATGGCACAATGAAAGTGAACGATGACTGAGGCAGTCATTATGTAGAAAAAGATGCAATGAAAGTCAACAGCGACTGAGGCTGTCAGTCTCCAGCATCTCCTTTTGTGTTCCACTGGAGAAAAAAAGCAAGACAAACGGGGGTGGAAGCACATAATAATATTAGTTAGCCCTTAGCTTACCTTCTGATGTGGTGGCAGACTGTACATTCGCATGCTTTGACTGAAACTAGCCGTCTGGCTTCGCAAGACCCATGATCTGTTACTGAGGATGCTGTTGAACACACACCGACCGTGACACAAGATCCGGGTCCGGGCCGGGCCGCTGGAGTGGTATCGCTTGAGATGATGGCATGATAGCGGTCCGGATCGTGGACTAGCAGCAGCAGGGCCCGACAGGACACTGGGCCGGGTGAGCCTGGATGATGGACGCACTCGCAGCGCTAAACGCAACATTTTGACCGTAATGACCCCTGTAAAACTACGCTGGATGTGAGCAAGGCCACTCTGGTATCAGAATATCTGACACCTGTGCTAGAAGTGGCGGTCTGTTCGCCCCAAAACGTACCGAACAACCTCACTTTCCAATGACCTCCCCACTCCAAAACATCCCACTTTACGACAGTCTCCTTCGCGTCGTCCTCCTCTGTGACGCACCAGGGTTGCCAGATACTCTTTGGGTGATAAACAAAACCTTCCTTTTAAATTTCCTCATGAATGAGAGAACATTTAATCGCAACTTTTAACTATGATAAATACGTAGTACTTAACACTTGAAATTCTTCACGTATCCTTTGTGAATCATGAATCAGGTTACGAAGTTATATGGGTGAGTATTTTATTGAACAGATGTATTATTCTGAGGGACTGGGGGAGTATAGTTTTAAATACATGGCAACCTTCAAGCTGTCAAAGCCGGTGTCGTGAACTGTCAAGCAAGCGTTGACGTAAAAGCGTCGTCAAGTAAGTTAAACTATCTACAGCTCCTTTTCAAATCTGCCTGGATCACTTCACATTTTACATTGCTAATGTATTGTGACTCAAATTAATATTTTAAAGCATGACCCTTTTCCATTTTTTAGCCTTTAAAGGTTTACCCATAAATAAAACGTACACTCCCCCGTGTCGTTCAATCCCCCCCCCCCTTATATTTTCCATAAAACAAAATAACTTCAAAAAGTTATCAGCCTAAAACAAGACTATATGCAATTGCTGCATTTTATTGAGGTATTTTTCAAGTATTCATATACTGATAACAGGGCATACTGATAAGAGAGCAGGCATGTGCTTAGAAAAGAATTTATTGTAATGCATCTTTCAGCAAAATAGAAAAATATAGAATACAATATATGTAAGGAAAAGCCCCAAGTAGTGTTATTTTGCATTGGTCTTTTGGCTGTTTATTTGACAATTTTAGCGAGGGCTGCTGCTCGTCTTTCTGTGTTCTTGAACAGGGCTCGAATAAAGCTCTTCATCTCATTACAGGAGAACTCCATTGCCAAAGGTCCTTTCCCCTCTGCCCACCTAAATAAGAAGAAAAATATGTTTAATCTGAGCTCCAATTAAATCTATGAACTCGATACATAATCCTAAAAAAATTTATGAAAAGCTAATAAAGGAATTACAGACAATTTCCCTTAAAATTAACCATATATAAAAGATTAAGTGTATCACCTGTCCACGATCTCCTGTAGATTAGCATTTAGCACCATGGAGATCTCTTTTAAGGTCATCCATTTCTTAACATAGACTGGTACCTCTTCTTGATATTTTTTGTTCTTGTTTTCATCCGGCAATGGATTGAAGACCAGCGGCCCTTCCTCTATGATGGTTTGACATAGTGTTCGCAGTCGCTCACCATCCACGTTAGAGATGTCCTGGAATGAGAGCACTTGGTTTACACCTCAAACAGTTAAGTGGTGTCCCCAAAAACAACAACAACAACAGCATTATGTATTGCCTTACCTCCAGCATCATAATTTTGTTAATCAGCTCTGATATTGCAGTATTGAGGAGAGTCCCAATGGCTTTGCAGTATATGTTCACAGGCAAGACATCTTGCCAAACTTTTCCCAACCTCCTCAGCTGATGAATTACCTAAAATAAACAATAGCAATAAAACATCAGTGACAAGCACTCTAGGCACAAATATGCTTATATACTGAGTGAATTTGTGGTGTTTGATCATACTTGTCTGATAGCCTTGCTGGCTACAGAGTAATTGTCTTCATCATCCAAGTTGGAGAAGTTACGTGCAGTGGACAGTCTCTCCAACATCTCAGCTTTTTGAACGTTCATTTGTGCAACAAAGCACCGAGCCACCTTGGTTTAAAAGAGAACATTTAAAAAACAAATCAGCATCTCACATCTTGAAAATTGCCATGTACACTACTGTTCAAAAGGTTGGGGTTGGTAAGATTTTACAGCTCAATAAGGCTGCATTTATTTGATCAAAAATACAGTAAAAACAGTAATATTGTGAAATATTATTATAATTTAAAATGACTGTTTTCTATTTTAATATGTTTTAAAATGTAATTTATTCCTGTGATGACAAGGCTGAATCCTTCAGAAATCATTCTAATATACCGTTTGGTATCATTTAGTTTTGAAATGAACTATACTGAATTGTTATGCATTGTTAATTGTAATGCTGAATAAAAGTATTAATTTCCTTATGACCAGTTGAACAGTATCATACATTTCAGTGTGCCTCAACCTAGTCTTCTGAAGCCTGGGACCAAGTCTACAAAATAAGCCACGCCATCTTTCAAAGGAAGGTGAGGTTTAAACTGGAAACCCAAGGTTAAAAGGTGGTGAGCGATGAACATGCAGTTATTGTGTTGGATTGCAGCCAAGTGAGGCAACTTCAGGAAGTTGTCCCTAATTTATGAAAACAGAATCACATTAAAAACAAACAAACAAACAGTAAAGCAAGATCAATACTGCTATTTAAAAAAAGACATCAGCTTACTTGTGATATGTAGGCACAACATCATAGAATAGGTGAAAAATGTTTCTGACTGTGTAGAAAAGCTGGACTGCACTGCAAAAAAAACAAAAGACCACAATTTTTTGAAGTTCAGCTTCCAAATGGACATAAAAACATACAGTATCTGCTAGAGATGCAACGATTTTTCGGCCGAATTATTATTAGAGATTAACAGACGTTATTATTAAAGAGAAAAATGGCCGAAATAACGAGCCGAAAAAAAGATTAAAAAAATATATATATATACATACATATACAGTGCCGTGAAAAGTTTTTTGCCCCCTTCCTGTTTTTTTTTTTTTTTTTTTTTTTCATATTTGTCACACTTAAAAGATTTAGATCATCAAACAAATTGTAATATTAAACAAAGATATTGCAAGTAAATACAAAATGCATTTTTTTAAATGATGATTTCATTTATTAAGGAAAAAAGCTGTCCAAACCTACCTGGCCCAACGTGAAAAATTAATTTGTGATTCACACATCATTTTAGAAAGCTGAGTTCAATTTCACTAGCCACACCCAGGCCTGATTATGCCAGACCTGTTGAATCAAGAAATCGGTTCTTAAATAGAACCTGTCTGACAAAGAGAAGAATGCTTAAAGAGCAACACATCATGCTCTGCCACTATGGCCGCGATCTAAAGAAATTCAAGAGCAGATGAGAAACAAAATAGTTGACATCAGTCTGGAAAGGGTTATGAAGCCATTTCTAAGGCTTTGGTACTCCAGCGAACCATGGTCAGAACCATTATCCACAAATGGAGAAAACTTGGAACAGTGGTGAACCTTCCCAGATGTGGCTGGCCTACCAAAATTACTCCAAGAGCATAACGACGACTCATCCAGGAGGTCATAAAAGAACCCAGAACAACATCTAAAGAACTGCAGGCCTCACTTGCCTCAATTAAGGTCAGTGTTCATGGTTTAACAATAAGAAAGAGACTGGGCAAAAGCGGCATCCGTGGGAGAGTTCCAAGGCAAAAGTCATTGTTGTCCAAAAAGAACACAAAGGCTCGTCTTTCATTTGCCAAAAAATATCTTGATTACCCCAAGACTTTTGGGCAAATATTCTGTGGACTGATGACAAAAGTTGAACTTTTTGGAAGGTGTGTGTCCCGTTACATTTGGTGTAAAACCAACACAGCATTTCATTAAAAAGAACATCATACCAACAGTCATACATGGTGGTGGTAGTGTGATGATCTGGGGCTGCTTTGCAGCTTCAGGACCTGGATGACTTGCCATAATTGATGGAACCATGAATTCTGCACTCTATCAGAAAATCCTGAAGGAGAATGTCCGCCGTCAGTTTGTGACCTCAAGCTCAAGCGCACTTGTGTTCTGCGCTCAGGACATTGATCCAAAACACACCAGCAAGTCCACCTCTGAATGGCTCAAGAAAACAAAATTAAGGTTTTGGAGTGGTCAAGTCAAAGTCCAGATTTAAATCCGATTGAGATGCTTAAACATTCCATTCATGCTCGAAAATCCTCCAATATAGCTGAATTAAAACTATTTTGCAAAGAAGAGTGGGCCAAAATTCCTGTGAAAGACTCATTGCCATTTATCACAAACGCTTGATTGCAGTTGTTGCTGCAAAGGGTGGCACAACCAGTTATTAGATTTTTCACGTAGTGCCAGGCAGGTTTGGACAGCTTTTTTCCCGTAATAAATGACCATATAATTTCAAAACAGCAGTTTATATTTACTCAGGTTATCTTTGTGTAATATTAAAATTTGTTTGATGATCTGAACTTTTAAGTGTGACAAATATGCAAACAATGAAAAAAAAACAGGAAGGGGGCAAAACTTTTTCACACCACTGTATATAAAAAATTTACTAAATATACGTGGGTACGGAAAGTATCAGCCCCCCTTCAATTTTTTCACTCTTGTTTATATTGCCGCCATTTGCTAAATAATCATTTAATAATTTTTTTTTTTTTCCGATCTTAATGTACACACAGCACCCCATATTGACAGAAAAACACAGAATTGTTGGCATTTTTTGCAGATTTATTAAAAAGAACAACGAAATATCACATGGTCCTAAGTATGCAGACCCTTTGCTGTGACACTCATATATTTAACTCAGTGCTTTCCATTTATTCTGATCATCCTTGAGATGGTTCTACACTTCATTTGAGTCCAGCTGTGTTTGATTATACTGATTGGACTTGATTAGGAAGCCACACACCTGTCTATATAAGACCTGACAGCTCACAGTGCATGTCAGAACAAATGAGAATCATGAGGTCAAAGGAACTGACTGAAGAGCTCAGAGACAGAATTGTGGCGTGGCACAGATCTGGCCAAGGTTACAAAAAAATTCTGCTACACTTAAGGTTCCTAAGAGCACAGTGGCCTCCATAATCCTTAAATGAAGACGTTTGGGACGACCAGAACCCTCCCTAGACCTGGCCGTCTGGCCAAACTGAGCAATCGGGGGAGAAAAGCCTTGGTGAGATAGGTAAAGAAGAACCCAAAGATCACTAAGGCTGAGCTCCAGAGATGCAGTCGGGAAATGTGAGAAAGTTGTAGAAAGTCAACCATCACTGCACCCCTCCACCAGTCAGGGCTTTATGGCAAAGTGGCCCGACAGAAGCCTCTCCTCATTGCAAGACACATGAAAGCCCACATGGAGTTTGCTAAAAACACCTGAAGGACTCCAAGATGGTGAGAAATAAGTTTCTCTGGTCGGATGAGGCCAAGATAGATTTTTTTGGCCTTAATTCTAAGCGGTATGTGGGAGAAAACCAGGCACTGCTCATCATCACCTGTCCAATACAGTCCCAACTTTGAAGCATGGTGGTGGCAGCATCATGTTGTGGGGGTGTTTTTCAGCTGCAGGGGACAGGACGACTGGTTGCAATCGAGGGAAAGATGAATTTGTACAGGGATATCCTGGACAAAAACCTTTTCCAGAGTGCTTAGGACCTCAGACTGGGCTGAAGGTTTACATTCCAACAAGACAATGACCCTAAGTACACAGCTAAAATAACGAAGGAGTGGGTTCACAACAACTCTGTCACTGTTCTTGAATGGCCCCGTTGAGGGGGGTGCCATAGCCCCGTGATTAAACCCAATTGAGCATCTTCTTGGAGAACCTAAAAATTCCTGTCCACCCACGGGTACCATCCAACCTGACCCAGAACTGGAGTCGAGGATCTGCAAGGAGAATGCAGAGCGGGATCTCCCCACTCCATGTGTGAAAAACTTGTTGCATCTTTTCCCAAAAAGACTCATGGCTGTATGAGATCAAAAGGGTGCTTCTACTAAATAATGAGCAAAGGGTCTGAATACTTAGGACCATTTGATATTTCAGTTTTTCTTTTTTAATAACTCTGCAAAAATGTCAACAATTCTGTGTTTTTATATATAATATGGGGTGCTGTGTGTACATTAATGAGGAAAAAATTAACTTAAATGATTTAGCAAATGGCTGCAATATAACAAGAGTGAAAAATTTAAGGGGGTCTGAATACTTTCCGTAACCACTGTAAATATATAGATTTGGGGTTTAACGGTACACGTATTCGTACCGAACCGTTTCGGTACGGGTCTTTCGGTTCGGTACACATGTGTACTCGCGCCAATACAGTGCTTTTTTTTTTTTTTCTCTCAGAAATTCTACTAATAAATGGCATTTGCTCGTGCTTTTTGTGGCAAGACAGATCGCTGTATAAACGCCTTAGGGAGCCGCTTCTGGGACGGTTCAGAAACGTGCTGGTATAAACACAAGCATTGACTAGAGTGGCTGCGATCAGCTCCGGTTCCCGTGTCTGAGCCCTGACGCCCCGCAGATTTATGCAGAGCAGAGCGCGATTGAACGCGATCATTCCTTCCTCTGTACTACAAGTTTTAACGCGAATAAACATAACTGAACATCTCATGCCTCATGTAATTGCTCAATCAATGTTTCAACCGCAGAAAGACATCAACAATACAGCGTGGAAATAAAACACAGCTCATTAGTTCACTACAGAAATTAAGTCTAGAGAAGAGCATTTAGCGAAATATTAGACTATATACTCATTATATTTTACTTAACCTGTTAGTCGTAGATTACTTAATTGTAACAGTATGTCTTAAATCTCGGGTTATGAAACATCTATGGAGCCCGCCATTGTGTAATTTGAATATTATTTTAACAAACTAGAAATTTTATTAGTTTAAGTTTAAGTTTTTTCAAAAACTGCTTATTGCTGCAATTTACCTCTGTGGTCCTTACAATTTATTTTTTTAACATTTTTTTTTTTAAGTTGAGTGTTGATCATCTTTTTAAAAATAAATAGCAATTAAATTTAAAATTGGGTTGTTAGGCCTAATTGTAACCTTATAATGTAGAAGGGCTCCCTATAGTTTTAAGCATAAGCGGAGGTATTTTTTTTTTTATCACTAAGAAAATTTAAACTATAGCTGAATGTATTTAAAGAAAGAGCAACCTGTTCAGTAAACCATAAAAATAAAAAATAAAGTTTAGTTTTTCCCCCTGCTGTAACGAAATCATACCGAACCATGACGTCAAAACCGAGGCACGTATCGAACTGTCATGTTTGTGTACCGTTACACCCCTAATATATATATATAATATCTATATCTTTTATATTATATAAATATATACATTTCACCCGGCAGTGTTCAGCGCGCAGGTTTCACTGTCTGCTCTGCTCAATATTCCACTCTATGAATGTGCGTTTCACACGTGTACCACTCATACTCAACGGAAAAGCAAAGTCCGGTCAAATACAGGATATTTATCGCTTTGTAGATCTTTTGTTTCTGTTTGCAATAGCTCTACTGTGCTGTAATATGGCACGCTGGTAAAATGACTACTCTCTCGTGACGCTCTGCTCACATGCTCTGATAATAATAACTTTGTAGGACAATACATTATTTGGATAATTAGTCAAAAAAAAGTTTAATCTGATTATTTGCAATGGCAACTGACTAAAAATAATATTTGATATTAATATTAAGGTAAAACTTACAATAAGGTTGCCATTAGTTAGTGTTTAGTTAACGAGCCTATTAACTAACATTAACAAGGTACATTTATTCATCTTTCCCTAAATGTTAGTTTCATGAGACTAGTTGGTCACTTTCGTTCATGTTAATTCGAGTGCTTACTTTAAACAAGCACACTGTTGATTTTATTAAATGTTGAAATTAACATTAAGATTTAAAGAAAAAGATTAAAGACATTACCTTATTGTAATGTGTTACTAATATTAATATAAATTCTGTCCAAATTTATTGTGTTACTTTCAGTAAAAAGTATGTTGTTTTTTTTTTTTTATTCATTACCATTAAAATTGAGTTAAATTAAAAAGTCTTACACAATACTTATGAGATCTTCGGTTTCGGTTTTTCGTGCCAAGTGCATCCAGAATTTTCAGTTTCGGCCCAGAATTTTCATTTCGGTGCATCCCTAGTAATCTGCTTAAGGGATAGTTCACCCAAAAATGAAATTGATGTTTATCTGCTTACCCCCCGGGCATCCGAGATGTGGGTGACTTTGTTTCTTCAGGAGAACACAAACGAAGATTTTTAACTCAAAACATTGCAGTCTGTCAGTCATATAATGAAAGTGAATGGGAATCACGGCTTTGAGAGTAAAAAACAAAATTTTTTAAAAAAACATACACAAACAAAACCTAATTAAACCCTGTGGCTCGTGACGATACGTTGATGTGTAAAGACATGAAACGATAGGTCTGTGCAAGAAACTGAATCTACAATCTCAATTAGGAGTGTCAATGGTCCATTTGAGAGCTAGGTGGCGATAATGCACTTATAAGTCTGCGATCTGCCGTAAAGCAAGAAGAAGACGCCTAAGGCACTGGCTGTTGAGAACGCGCTCAGGACAGACAGTTCGGACATTGCGGTGAAAATCAGAGGTAAAAAACGATATACTGTTCAGTTTCTTGCACAGACCGATCGTTCTGTGTCTTTACACATCAATGTATCGTCACGAGCCGCAGGGTTTAAATTGGTTTTGTTTGTGTATGTTTTTTTTGACTCCCAAAGCCGTGATTCCCATCCACTTACATTATAAGACTGATAGACTGCAATGGTTTGAGTTCAAAATCTGCGTTTGTGTTCTCCTGAAGAAACACAGTCACCTACATCTTGGATGCCCTGGGGGTAAGCAGATAAACATCAAATTTTCATTTTTGGGTGAACTATCCTTTAATTGTAGTGTCTGTAATGCCTGCTACATACCACTGGGGTGAGCTGCCCACCACCTCAGACAGAGTTTGAATGGCAAGCTCCATGAGCTGCTGCACTGACTCACTAATGCGACACACAGGTAAACACAGAGTGTTGGGACTCAGCTGCTTCTCGTTTTCCAGGCTCTGCTGATCGTAATGGGCCCTTTTCTTACTAGACTCCTTCCTCTCCTTCTCTCCTCCACTGGGACTTGGTAGTTTAGGGATAGAGAGTTTATACTCTGGAGTGATCTGGATGAGAAGAGCATATAGAAGCCTGTAACAAAAATATTTTATAGCTTAATTAACATTAGAGAATTTGAAGGGGTCTTACTTTCACTGTGTTGTGCATCTCAGATGTCATCAGTTTCCGTGCAGCCACAATGACATCTTGGCATTTTTTGCTTGCAAAGTGGCAGTTGATGTTCCTGGCGTATTTTAAGAGGTCCGTTGAGTCCCCTGCGAGGTAGCCCATTTCTTTCAGACAGCTCTCGAAATCTTCAGTCTGTTTAATGACCTGAGGATACAATTGAATATTGTATTACAAAGAATGCTGCACAGTTGTCATATGCTGACAGATCCTTGCAGTCTTACCTCGCTATACTCAGCTAGCTGACTACTGTTAGCCGGTATGGAATGAACCAGGCATTCACGAATGATGCATTCAGACATCTCCTCCCATATCAGGTCTCCTAAAATCTCAGACACTTTCTTTTCATCTATAGACACATCTGAAGAAAAAGAAGAAAAAAAAACACACACACACCATCATCAGCCTACTTCAACCTTTAAGACCAAAGACCAAAATCCTAAATGAAATCTATTTATTATATAAAGCAACCAAATCTCTTCACAAGGCTTGGATTAAACTGCTCGAATCATGGATTAGTTTAAAGGGTTCTCACCCAAAATGAAAATTCTGTCATTAATTAATCACCCTCATGTCGTTTCAAACATGTAAGACCTTTGTTCATCTTCGGGAACACAATTTAAGATATTTTTGATGAAATCTGAAAGCTCTCTGACCCTCCATAGACAGCAAGAATATTACCACGATCAACGCACAGAACGTAGCAAGGACATCGGTGAAATAGTCCACGTGACATCAGGGGTTCAACTGTAATTTTACAAAGCTACGAGAATACTTTGTGCGCAAAGAAACAAAAATAATGACTTTATTCAACAACTCTTCTCCCCCCCCGAGTTACTGTCTTCCGCCATTTTGGAGAGTACCCCAGAATGTAATCAGCTTCGAAAAAATATGGTTGAACCCCTGATGTCACGTGGACAATTTCACCGATGTCCTTGATACGTTTCTGTGCCTTGATCGTGGTAATATCCTTGCTGTCTATGGAGGGTCAGAGAGCTCACGGGATGCATCAAAAATATCTTAATTTTCCAAAGATGAACGAAAGTCTTATGGGTTTGGAACGACATGAAGGTGAGTGATTAATGACAGAATTTTCATTTTTGGTGAACTAGACTCCCTTTAATAAGGCCTTAGTTAAAATTAGTTTGGAAAGACACGAGCTTGAGTAATTGATGACAGAATTTATGTTGAAAGTTATATAATTTTATTAATTAAGAAATATCAATAATTAAAAGTTATATAATAGTAATAATTAAATGTTATGTACATATTTTGTGGGGGCTTCTGAAACTTTAAAGCTAACTTATTAATAATTAATATTGCATTTTCATTTTTTAAAAATATTTAGAGATCACACAATAAGACCGCTAGCATAGTATACGCATTGTAATTATTAGTCATGACTACAATGTCTATGGTAAACAGGATCAACTTTTTTGGTCACCAAAAAAAACTTACCAAAAAGGTGTTCATGTAGTGTTTTAAGCACGGTGAGCACTTTGGTATAAACCTGGCTGGGATCAGGATGCTCTGCTTTGGTTTCTGTACACTGCAGGCTCAAGACAGCCCCCTGCTCCGGCTGACTGCTCACTTCAACCACCAATGAGGGGTATATGATCAGAGGCTTCAGCATGTACTTAAACAACACTTGCCCTAAAGGATTGACAAAGAGTCAGGCAGTCAACTTACAGACCAACATGTGAACAAATCGATCTAGAGGTACAAATAGGCTGTAACACCAAAACATATTCTTACCAAAGAGTTTAATCTTTTTATGAAGCTCTCCTTGAATGGAGAGGGCTTGGAGAATGCTGGGGAGAAGGACATGTGGGACAGATTCATCTCCCTTAGAACCTCCTCTGTTCAAATGAAGTGCTGTCTTCAGGAAAGACTTCACACTAGTGAGCTCGGCTGAGAAAAAAAAATAGAAATTAGAAAATAGAATAGAAAATAGAAACTGATTATTGAAGAAAAATAAATAAATTGTACGCTGGGGACTTCCATTGGTTCAATCCATTGATTGTTAAACGAATGGAGGCAGATCTGATTGTGAGTTTGCGGTCGATTACAAGAGAGGGACGGGTTTAAGCAAACTAAATGATTGGAGAGATCCGGCATTTACCACCAGAGACAAGTCTGTCCTTTCACTGGAAGACTGAGATTACATTTTGAAACAAAGTACAAAAAAAAAAAAAAAAAAAAAAAAGAGTACATTCATGTTTGAATTGGTCACAATAAGATCAACAACATGCGTTACAGAGAAGGTGAATTTTCATTTCATGCCAGTTTTAAAGTAAAACATAGTTACTTTTAGTGGAAGGAAGTTTCCAGACTGCCAGTTTCTGCCACTCTTCCCCAAGGTGGTAGATGAGATTCTCTCTCTGTATTGTGATCTCTGAGCTGAGGGCATGGACTAAAGGCAACTCTGTGTCTTTCCAGGCTTTCAGGGCATCGACACTAGCTCGTGCCTGTATAATGCAAGTAGGAATATGTGATTAAGACATTGTATAGTAATTCATAGGGCTGTTAATCGACCAAAATACTATTCAAATTAATTACATATGCCAATAAATTAATAAAATTTGGGGAGATGTCTAACTGGATGAGGAAAAGCCCTCATTTTTTTATAATTAAAAATTAAATATACAATTAATTAATAAACCCGTTAAACTCATAGGGTGGTAATATGATTTGGGCTGTCGCGATTCATCGATTTTATTAGACTATTCGATTTTTTTTAAATCCTCGACTTCATTTTGCTCTCGTCGACTAACTGGCAAAATACCGGAAGTGACGCATATCAGACGAGAATGTATAAAACTAATTTTTAGTCTGTTTTCCAAGGCTGCAAGATATATTAAACCCACTTAAAACTCATAATTAAGCATAATTGTGAATTCACAAACGCTACGATTTAATTAAATAATTATATGCGATGCAGTTCTAATACAGTATATGATCTTTAATTATTTACATGTGTAGGTTAAGTACGTGCGTCACACACCGGCTCTGTTCACAGTAGTTCCACAGGAACTGTTATCATTTACATGTGTAGAGCGACTCAAACTCCATCTCTGCATTTTGTTGCGAGTTTGGGTTTATTATAACGTTCATCTGGGAACGCAACATGCGCCATTTCATCAGATTTGTAAGGTAAATCATTTATAAATCTACGCAAACACACACAGGAGAATACATCGCGGTTTCAAAATAAAAGCTCAAACACTCACTCTGAGTTTACACGTTTTGATGTCCACATATTATTTTAATTACAGTGGCTATAGCATTTCTGTCCTAAAGAAATGGCCAGATATTAAAGATTAAGTGGACATTTGAATGAAATGGTGCTTGGTAAATATTAAACAAGGATTAGATCGCACAGTAATGTGTAAAAACAATCGTCAGGTCGTTGGCGCCCCCTGCAGGCCTTTGTTGTAATGCATAATGTACATTAGCTCTATTGTTTTTAACAGTTTTGTTCAATAAAACCATATGATTTCTTGCTTTTGATACTTTATTTGAATTAATTATTATTGCCTCATTGCTATTATATGTATTTTAAGTCATTTTAAAGGCTATTGTTCACTAGGCATGGGCCAGTATGAGATTCTGACAGTATGATAACCTTAGATAAAAATATCACGGTTTCACGGTATTGCGATTACAGCTCTAAAATATGTTATTTTTAAATGTCTGGGTAAAATAAATAAATTAATTAACACATTTTATTTTTAAGAAACATAGAACATTTTGGAATAGTAAACATGTCAGGCTAAATAATTAAAATAAATAGTTTAATTCTTAATTAAATTAAGTGCAGTCACTTAAGGGGAAGTCGTGGCCTAATGGTAAGAGATTCGGACTCGTAACCCAAAGGTTCGAGTCTACGGTCCAGCAGGAATTGTAGGTGGGGGAAGTGAATGTACAGCGCTCTCTTCCAACTTCAATACCACGACTGAGGTGCCCTTTTGAGCAAGGCACTCAACCCCCAACTGCTCCCCGGGCGCCGCAGCATAAATGGCTATCCACTGCTCCGGGTGTGTGTTTCAGGTGTGTGTGTGTGACGCACTGTGTGTGTGTGGCATTTAGGATGGTTCAATGCAGAGCACTAATTCCTATATGGGTACCATACTTGGCCACATGCACTCCTTTTCACTTAAGTGGGCCTAAACTGCGCTGCAACAATAATCAGAACATAAATAATCATTTCTGTAAAAAAAAACAAAAAATGTGCAGTTCTTAAACCTGCGCTTTTGGAGACTGCTCACTTTCCTACACATTCCTTTTCCAAGTCCAAGTTATGATTCCCGGAATTTTCACCTTTCCTGATTAAGTTTGGAGTGGCGAGGTATGTGTTTCTCCATACACACTCAACAGTGGCAAAGCAAACCTGAGAGCGGCCATTTGTTTTTTTTTTAAATGTCGTGATTTGAACGATGTTGAACTTGCAGGAGGCTTAAACTTATTCGACTTTATTCGCTAAATTTATTATTGTACTAAATCACAGAAATCGTACTTAGTCTGCATTCCTCTCTTCTGGAAGTAATTTTAACCGTGAGGAGCAAACTAGTTACTTAGCTAGTTTTAGCCATTTTATCTGCCTCGTAGCAAGAGCAATAGTCTTTATTTTCAACACTGAAACAAAAACGGCGTGTGGGTCTCTGTCTGATCGTCGGGTGAAAGATGGAGCAATGAAGATACACCGATGTGTTAGTTTATGTACAACCCTGGGTATTTATTTAGCGATCGGAGCTAAAACCTCATCTGTACGGAACATCATTGTGTACGGAGCATGGTTAAGTCTACGTTACCCGAAAAATTCCCATATGGCAGACTTCATCTTTTTCGACGGGGGAAAAAGTTCGAGGGATTCACCTCCTTCGGCCATCCTACTCACAGGTGACTCTCACTGACTGCTCGCAGCCTTGCACCAACCGGAGGGGGAGGGGTCGTGTGACTCTCTATGCTCTTCCTGCACAAACTGAGGAGTCCTCACTGCGTCTTTGATTACACGTAAAAAAAAAGACGTGCATACCGCAAGTAACGGTATAACGGAAAATTTTAGTGGTTTTGAAACCGTGACTTTTCCAAACCGCGGTATACCTTAAAACCGGTTATCGTCCCATGCCTATTGTTCACTTACATGTATTTTTATTACCACAAAATTTTTTTTTTATAATTATAGGCACTATGAAATCCATTTTATTTCCAAATTAAATTTTTTTTTCTGGATTCCATGTGCATGGTTCCATTAAATTAATAACTCCAACTCATCTCTAATTAAAATGAGTTTATTAAAAAAAAAAAAAAAAGTTTGTTTTTTTTTCATAATACTGCACATTTACACTTTTCCTCCTAATAAATTCGGTTAATAGTTCTGGTAAATACTCCTTTAAAAAGTGTTTTTGATTATAATTTTATTAGTAGGACACTAGAACACGTGGATATGTTGTCATTCTTACACTATAATACTGAACTTTCATACTGATTTCAGTGATTTGGACTATGAGATGGACACTTGCTTCTAGCACTTTATGTTGCACTTTACTTTTTTACTTTTGGATTTCATTTGGTTTAATGAAATATAGTTTAATAAAATATTCTTAAGTAAAATTGTAGATTTTATGGTGGGAAATTAATCGTTTAGATTTACGATTAATTGATAAATTAGTCGATAGATTAATCTAAATAAAAATAGTCATTAGTGGCAGCCCTAAATATGATGAATGAATTTAATGTTGAATGTGACTGACCTTTCCATGTTGCTTGGCTGCAACCACATAGTTTTTTTCCTGCAAGGCCCTGTGATACTCCTCTATTGCCGTGTCAAACTATAAGAGCATATCAAAATAATGAGATAATGTTTGTGTTACACAAACCATGTGCCCTAACTTATGTAAACAGGCAAATTACTGTGAACTGTTCTTACACAATCAATTGCATTACAAGAATGCACATGCTTTAAATCATAAGTCTAGCTTTATGGTTAGAAAATCCTCTAAACCTATACAAAATCCCAGTAGCATTACCTCTTGGAGATGCTGGAGTAGGTCTATAACTGCAGTGTTTTTCTGTAGCTGCTGTTTAAGCTTAGCATACTCTGTTACGGCATCATGGAGGTTCTGCTGAACCTGTAAATGCAAACACTTAGTTTACATGCTAAACTACTATAAGAGTCACTTTTTTATTTTATTTGGAACTAACGTATACTTGTTTATTAATTGTAAAATAAAGGTACCTCATTCTCAATGCAGCTTTTTAATAAATCAATGTCTTTGGAAACTGATTCAACCTGCTCCAAAAGCTCCTCTGCTCCCTCCATACTGGGCATAAACTCAATATATTTTTTATTTATCATGTCTGTAACCTCTTCCTGTACGGAGAAAAAGATAGGAGGTTAAAACTCTGACACAGAAACATAAAAACAGTAAAAACAAATACAAGCTTAAATACAAAAAAAGGTTTTGATATAAATGTAGATCAGCGTTATATTTCTTCACTAATACGGATAAACAAACTGATCTCTCCAATTCTGATAACAAATATGAAGAATAAGACACACATTTCATTTGATAGATTTAATTACATTACAAAAAGCTCTGAGTGTGATATAATGATCTCGTTAGACACAAATGTCGTAAATCCCTAAACATAATCAAGAATAAAACACAAAAAGGCAAGCTTGATGGGTAAAAATAAAAACCACGACAGATATTATGATTATCGGTGTTAACACTGTCTCAAGACTAGAAAGAACACAATCATGTTGCGTAAATGAGGCTGTCTGTCTGAAGTCAAGAGCTCAGACTGGCACTGACAGGCAGTGATACATCAATACCGCTCTATTCTCGATTAAAACATGAATTATTCATTGTCCAGTGACGCTTATTACACGTTTGTTATTCTTAAATGGCTTCATATGTCACGAGAGGAGCGTTAGCCGCACTTTGGTTAACGGTCGGTCAATGTAACGTTATGCTAACATTAGTACCAAAGAGTCAGTGTGCACACAAACAAAATAATCGCATTTTTAAGTATTGAATTTAACATGAATAATTTTTACCGTTAAGCTAACTTATTGGGGTTTGACAGCTGCTAGATAGCTAACTCAACTACACTGTTTACCTTCGTTTCTTCCACTTTCCGTGACAATTTGGACACTTTGCAGGCGAGGTCATCTTTCTCCAGTTTTCCTGAGCTGGCGAGCACTTCTGTCACAAACGACGACATGACGGTAACGGGTAAACGACTGAACGCGCAGGATATTTTACCACTTCATGCCACGACCCGCCATTCCGCGCGCAAGGGATGCTGGGAGTCTCTGTTCTGTTGGAGGAAAAAACAAAGCTGATTTTAAAAAGTGGGCGGTTCGAAATGCTCGCTTGCTGCCCAGCGAGGTGCTTTTAAACTATAAAATGAGGTCATTCGGTCATTTTATTAGGACAGGTTATAGACAGAAAAACAATTAAATGTATTAGCTGTTTTGGATTGTTTTGTCTGTTTTAGTGGATATACAATAATTTCAATTTCACTTCTAGTCAGACTGAAAGTGTATTCTTAGTAAACCGTTAGAAACACACCTTAAATAGAAAAACAATTGCACTAAATGAAAATGACAGAAAAAAAACCACCAAAAACGGCAGAATGCTTTCTGGGATATAAAAGAGTAAGAAAAAAAAAAAAAAAAAAGATTTTTAAAAAATTGACATTTAGATATCATCAGAGTGAATTTGGGTAACGTTACTACAGCGATATAGTGTGTGAAACAGAGGGAGATATTTGATTTTGGTATCTGGCTTGCCAGATTTGGTGACCCTGCTGTATGTGTTCAGCTGTTCACATCAGACCAAAAATGCTTTTTTTGATGTGAACAGACCAAAACAGATGTGAATAGACATCATTAGAGTGAATTTGGGTAACATTACAGCCATATGTATAAAATAGAGAGGGGTAACAGATTTTGGTAACCTTTAATGCTGCCTGTGTAAGATGACCATGCTGTATGAGACCAAAATGCTTTTGGGGGTATAAAAATAAAGTTTAGATATCACCAGATTAAATTTAGGTCACATTAAAGCCATTCCGAGTGAGATAGAAGGGGGTAACATATTTCAGTAACCTTTAGTACTGCTTTGCTGGATTTGGTGACCCTGCTGTATGTGTGCAGTTGATCACATCAGATATGTTCTTTTTCTAACTTCGCTCGGTGTTTCACTATGGGAATCGCTTTGGGCGTGACCAACTGCGGAAGATCCTATGACACCACATCTGTCTTTGACAGACAGGTCGACCTGTGACCAGGCTCCACCCCACCTATATCAGTCAGGTCGAACCCTGCCAAAGTCATTCGCACTTTCTTTCCTTGGGAGACTGCAACAAGCTCTCTCAGCACATCCTGACTTTGCTGATTTCGCTAAACTGTTCAACAGACGGGCCGTCATTGGACTCCGTCACCAAACGCGAGGTTAGTTGGACAGGATTGTGTTAAGTGATATCCTAACAATTAGAATAGTGTCCGCATCAAGGTGAGCTATTCTAATTGGCCTACTGTGTATTAAATTACTGCAGTAGGTGACGTTAAGTCAACTAGAGGTTTAACACGTCAAGGCAAGCCTTCAGAAGGTTTAATTACATTAGACCAGCAGGCTAACCTGTTGTGACGAGTCTGAGGGTTGCATCACTTCTCAGCCATTATGTCGACGGCCATCACCCCTGCCAAAGGGAATGAGTCGAAGATCAGGGAGGTTGCATCCCGCCCATGTCCATCCTCATGTGGAGCTACCATCTCAGGCAGGGACCCTCACCCCATGTGCATTGTGTGTATGGGTCTGAAGCACGCTCAAACGTCGCTGGCGAATCCACAAACATGCACTCACTGTGCGTCATTGCCGGTGAAAATCTTAGAAAGGAGGCTGAGAGTGGCGGTGGCTAACAAGCAGGACCCTTGTCTGTCTGGAGTGGCCACACAGTCTGCGGCGACTGACCAAATTACGCGAGCCAGTACGAGCTGGGCGGAGATGATGGAAGCCGAATCCCCGGATATGCCTCCACTGTTTGAGGGCCTTCTCATGCAGGAGGAGAGTGATCAGGGGGACGAGGACGCAGAGGGCGATACTAACTCTGATCTCCTCGATTTGGTCATGGATGACGAAGAGGAGGAAGACAACTCCCTCTTCCCCGTCCAACAGTCTAGGCCTCCGAGCATGAACGACTCGGGCTTGCAAGTAGATAGTAACTTGCACGACGTGTGCAAACGAGCCGAGGTGAAATTGGGCCTAGCTTGGCCCGCGGCCAAGGATGCCGAATGAGCTGAGAGGGACCTTTATGATGGAAAAAGGTTGCCTCCTGCTCAGCCTGCAGCGAGACAACTCCTGCCTGCCGTGCCTGCTTGCATGAAGGAAATGTCCCGCTACTGGTCTAGCCCCTTTAAGAGCAAGCTCCCTACCAAGGGGTGTTCCATGTTGGAGATTCAAGGGATGGGGAAGCTGGGGTTGGCCGGACCTCCAGCGGTAGAGTCTTCAGTGGCAGTCTTCAGTCTATCACCTGCATCCGAATCGGCGCACTATTTCTGCCTCCTTTCAGATTTAGCTGCCGAGTAAAATGGAGTGGCTGACTGTGTCGAAATATCAGAGGATGTATAAATACGCGGGGCAGTCCATGTGCTCGCTGAATGCAGTGACTTTACTGTCAGTGTATCAAGCAGAGATTTTGGAGGCGATGGGGCAGCAGCTGGATCCGTGTACCTTCATATAATTCGTTTTTTTATTTAATATTAAAATCTGAAAAATGAAAAAACGGCACATTTTTCATATTCATTTGTTCAAACAAAATGAAAAATCAAGAATTCAGCTTCATTTTTAGTTTTAACGTTCAGGGACAGAAAATGAATAAACAACTTGAATATTTGATCTCTACATGTGGGTGGGAATGAAACGCCCCTCTCCGCTGATTGGTCAACCAAACATTTCAACATAATAATAGTCCTAAAATAAAACATAATAAGAGTTCTCCGCTTCTACGGATTCTTAACGTGTTTATTTCTACTACATTTTATCTCTTTCTCTTCATCAAACAGCTGTATTTCTCTCTAGCGGACGAAAATACACTAATGGGTGTGGATGCTCTAGCCCACCCATGGCCAGACGTCCTTCTTTATGCATTCCCTCCTCTGAGCCTAATTTCCCCCACTCTAGCCAGAGTGAGGGAACAGGGTCTGTCATTAATACTGATAGCGCCACGCTGGCCATCCAGACATTGGGTGGCCGAGATATCTCTTGGGATCTCTTGTCTTAGGCGGGGGGGGGGGATTTACCACCTTCACCCAGACAGGATAGCTCTCTGGGCTTGGCCCGTGAGAGGTGGAATTTGAATGCAGCAAGTCTGCCTCGATCAGTCATACATACTATACAGAGTGCAAGAGCCTCCTCTACTCGCTCAATTTATAGCAATAAATGGCGAGTCTTCGAAGAATGGTGTGAGCAGGGTTTCATATTGTCCCTTTTCAATGCTCAGTGAGGGATATTTTATGCTTTCTTCAAGATCTTCTAGATAAGGGGAAGGCTTTTGCCACCATTAAGGTGTATTTAGCAGCTATTTCAGCTTGTCATGTAGGTTTTGGAAAGAAATCGGCAGGCCAGCACCCTTTGATAAGTCGTTTTATGAAAGTGGCGTGCAGTAAACGGCCGGTATTTAGATAGATGGTTCCTTTATGGGATTTATCCATTATCCTAGAAGCCCTTTCTCAACACCCATTTGAGCCATTGGAGGGAGTTGGGCTTATGTTTCTCTCTTTTAAGAAGGTGCTGCTCATAGCCTTAGTAACAGCTAGGCGTGTGAGTGACTTACAGGCTTTGTCTGTTAGCCCGTCATGTTTGCAGTTAGGTCCAGGGCTCACTAAGGTTTCCTTTCCTCCTAACCCGGCTTTTGTGTCTAAGGTAGTTGACTCAGCATATAGGTACCCATCTACTGATTTTGCAGCTTTTCACCCTCCTCCATTCTCTTCTCCGGAGGAGCAAAAGTTGAATTCATTGTTTCCGGTACGGGCTCTTCATATGTATGTGAGGAGAACAGCAGGATTTAGGACTCATGACCAGCTGTTTGCGTCGTGGGCTACTCCTCACAAAGGGAAGTCTCATTGGATCATATATGCTATATCTTTAGCTTATATCTGCAAGGGTATTCAACCGCCTAAGGGCTTGAGAGCCCACTCCACTCGGGGGATGGCTACATCATGGGCCTTACTCAGGGGAGTTTCTGTTCAAGATATTTGTTCAGCAGCAAGTTGGGCTACGCCACATACTTTTGTGCGGTTTTATAGACTGGACGTGTCTGAGACTTCCTTAGCACACGCAGTGCTGGGAGCCGGCAGTTCGGTGCCCATTTAATTGTTTTGTTGGATAGCAGTGATATGGGTGCAATCCGGGAGTGGTCTATATCTCCCATAGTGACGTAAACCCGGGTTCTTTGAAAACAGAGTGAGGTGTTTCACCAGCACTTCCCTCCTTGCACGGGTATGGGAAGAAATCTCTCTATAATGACTTTGGCAGAGTTCGACCTGACTGATATAGGTGGGGTGGAGCATGGTCACAGGTCGACCTGTCTGTCAAAGACAGACGTGGTGTCATAGGAGCTTCCGCAGTTGGTCACGCCCAAAGCGATTCCCATAGTGAAACACCTCACTCTGTTATCAAAGAACCCAGGTTTACGTTAAGTTACCCATCGTTTTCTGGGATATAATATATAGATGTTTAGACATCAGTTTAGACATCACCAGAGAGAATTTAGGTGTGAAATAGAAGGGGGTAACAGATTTCAGTAACCTCTACTAACGCCTTGACGAGTTTAGTAACCCTGCTGTATGTGTGCTGCTGTTCACATCCAGACCAAAATGCTTTCCATGAGTATGAAACACAGGAGTTTATACATTACCATATGAAGTTGGGTAACATTACAGCCATTGTGTGTGAAATAAGGGTAACAGATTTTAGTAAACTTTAATATCGCCTTGCTGGATTTGGTGACCCTGCTGTATGTGTGTGGCTATTAACATCAGACAGACCTAAATGCTTTCTAGGATAAATAAAGTTAAAAAATAAAGTTTAGACATCAAAAGATTAAATTTGGGTGACATTATTGTTTGTGAAATAGAGAGGGGGTAACAGATTTTGATTACCTCTACTACTGCCCTGCTGGATTTGGTGACCCTGCTGTATGTGTGAAGCTGTTCACATCAGACCAAGATGTTTTTTGGACATCATCAATGACTTTGTGTGACATTACCGCTATAGTGTGTGAAATACAGAGGGGTAACCTCCAATATTGCAGTGTATGAAGTTTTAGCATGTCCTGTCTGAAAAAAAGTAATTTATCACAAAACTGACAAATGTTAAAAATATATACAGTATATAAAAGGTTTGGAACTCCGACAATATTACCAAAACTTCTAAGTGCTGTCAACTGTAATTCTTTCTTTATGTAATTGGATGAACCATCAGAAGAACAGAGATCTAACAACCCTGAGGCTTCTTTTCATCATGCTCACATATGACACAGTGTATACTGAAGATCAGCACCCTCTTCTGTGGCCTGGAGATCAGCACCCTCTTCTGTGGCCTGGAGATCTAGCACACATGCAATCATTCAATCGTTAGCACATCAGTAATCGAACCAATGCATAATGTTTATCTTAAAATACACACTGTTAGCATGTGTAATACTGCAGTTTAAGTAAATGAGAATTGTGACAATGACTCTAGTCGATTACCTTGTGTGAGTACTGGACGTTGAGGTTTCACTCTCTGCCACCTTCACTGAGCACCTATTCTCTAGTCTAAAGCTATTCTGTTACTGATGGAAGTGTACCATAACAGACAGTAGGTGCCTTCTTCCTGAGGACAGAATATAGCTATTGTAAGATTATTAATTGTATGTATTACAGAGACAAATTAAACTAAAAAAATATTTGTATAACAGTTCTGAATCTGAATTCTTATTGGAGGAGTAAATTAGCTGTCATACACTCAACTGTGGCCACAGTTCTATATTAATGCACTATGCCTCTTTGGCAACCATAAACAGCATATTATTATTAATACATTTAATTGGTTTCTTTTATATTTTTTGTCGCGTAATATAAAATGCCTCTTCATTTTCTGTATGGGCAATAGGAGAGTGTAATCCTGACAAGACTGTATAATGACATGTTTGTGAAACTTAACCAGATGGCTCCAGTGCATCTTATCTTTCTTATATGTTTCCCATGTAGCTTTAGAAGGCCACAATCCACTCTGCAGTGCAGCATTTTGTTGTATCAACACAATCACAGCCGTGTTCGAATTCTAATTAAACTCAGGAGATTATGTCTGATTCTCTAAATTAATCCAGGGAGGTGCAGGCATCAAGTGCTGTGGTAATGCATTTTAGAATAATTTTTTCTGACGAATTAATGCAGATGTATGAAAAATATACAATTGTCTTCATTAACTCTTTTTTTCACTCCTGTGCTATTTAATAACACAGTATGTTTTAGATGGGAAAACACAGTCTGACTTTACAAAAAAATGATGGAAAGAACAAATGCAGATTGGAGCATTTCTGTTGATGAATATAATAGTAATTTGACACTGTGGCATAGGAAATGTCTCATTAATTTTATCTGAACATAAAAGACATAAATCAACACTACGCCATGGGCATTAACCAAATAAGTGTAATTAACGAAAAACAATACCACATTAAAGCTGAAAGCAGCAATGAAAGGGCCCTCGCACCCGGGCTCACCGCCACCCGGTGGCTTTAGGAAAACAGCTAACGGTGGGCAATATGCATTTAAAGTGATAAATATAGGAGGAATATGTCAAAGTCATTTATATGTGCCAAACTTCCTACTGCCAGCTGGTGGCGCTATGCCTGTAACTGAATGTTGACATGTAGATGTCTTCAGACCAGGACTTTTATCAAATCTGTGAAATTTGGTGCAGATTGAACATGGTATGTTTGAGTTAGTGTAAAACATGAAATGTGTTGTTGCCAACAGGTGGCGTATAAATTATAACTGAATATTGGCATGTAAATGTTTTCAGGCCAGGATTCTTACCAAACATGTGAAGTTAAAGTCGGCATGAAACGGAAGTTGCGATTGTCTTTTCTTCTCTACTGTGACGTACATCCGAGTGACACGGCATCTGAAATGAGAGGGTGGGACTTGATTTCGTCCTTCGGGAATTGATTGGATCGTTGGAAGTTGGGGCGTTGCTAACAAAATGGAGGCAGATCTGAATGCCAGTTTGCAGTTAGTGGTGGGGTATTTCTCTCCACTGGATTCACAGCCGACACCCAAGCATGAATACATTTTTTATTTATTAAGGATGACGACGACGATCAGTGGCACAAAACATGCCTAAACAGTGTGCGGCCAGAGAGAGAGAGAGAGACTGCCTGAATGACTGAGCGCGTCCTCCATCAAGTTAAGTCATATTCATGAAAAAAATTAGTTTGCGATGTCCTTAGAGTAATGTTGTCGTAATATCCTAATATCTTTTCAATGTTTAGGGGTAACGTACTCCCTCATGACTGGTGTCAGTGCTACAAAGTGAAGCATCAGCTTCAGCTTTTCCCCCTGTCGTATATCCATTAAAAAATAAGAATTTTCAATTTTGATTTCATGGTGACTTTAAGTTAGTGGAACAAGTAATTTCCTGTTGCCAGCAGGTGGTGGTATGATTATAACTGAATATTGGCCTTAAGATGTGTTAATGCCAGGACTCTTATGAAACATGTGAAGTTTATGGCAGATCAGACATTGCATGTTTAAGTTAGTGTGAAACAAGTCATTTCCTGTTGCCAGTGACACTATACAGTAGTTATGACTGAATATTGGCGTTTAGATTAATTCAGGCCAGGACTCTTATAAAACGTGTGCAGTTTGGGGCAGATTGGGCTTTGTATGCATGAGTTACAACAACTTCCTGTTTCATGGTGTAGCAAATTAGCTCAAAAGGGAAATGTATATAAATAATTACAATTATGATTAATTACAATTATTTTTATCAGCTGCCAGTAGTAACTGTAGCAAGATTAAATTGCCATCAACTAATCTGTTCGTCCAGCGAACATTCAGTGTAAGTTCATTTCAACTCTAAGAAAGGATATCTAACTCTAACACACATAACTAATCTAAACAAACAAACATACAATAACTCATACATGGGGAAAGGGCTAATGAGACTTGATGGATGAAACCATCAGGAAAACCAGAGAATGCAGTTATGGAAAATGAGTCAGTTAACCACCTAAGGTAAACCATAGATAGATTCGGAAATTGTGGCCTGAGTTACAACAACTTCCTGTTTCATGGCGAAACATCAAAATTTTCAGGCCGCCAGGGACACGCCCATTGCGGAAAACTCAAGATCTTCGCAATTTAAAGTCACAAAGGCCTTAAGATAACCCTCACCAAATTTGAAGATGATACAATTAAAACTGTAGGAGGAGTTCGTCAAAGTACGAGGCCTGGAAATGGCAAAAATTGCACTAAAATTGTACAGGAAATTCAAAATAACTGACTTCCTGTTGGGTTTTGGATTTTGGAAGAGACAAAATGTTTTGTAGGTAATGGTGTTACAATGTTTCATGTGTGTACCGATTTTCGTACATGTACATAAAACGTAGCTCGAGGCACATTCCTTTGAATGTGTACAGGTGCCGCTATTGAGCCATTTTTTTGAGCCACACCCACTTCTGAAACCCATATCAGATGTACATTTTTGCCAGTTCTGACAGGTGTGCAACGTTTCATGAGTTTTGGAGAATGTTTAGGCCCTCAAAAATGCGATTCACTTTGGAGGAGAAGAAGAAGAAACAGAGTAATTTCAATAGGGTCCTCACACCATCGGTGCTCGGGCCCTAATAAGAAACAAAACAATTCCAATAGGGTCCTCACACCATCGGTGCACACCAACTACTACCTCATTGTAGATAAACAATTCTTATAAATGCATGAAACTGTAGCTGCTCTTTGTATGTGGTTATTTTTAGTAACAGGCCATTCTGAAAGCTTCTAACCTATTGAAACAAGTTTAAGAGAGGAAGGTAAAACTATTATTTAAAAGCAAAAACTATTGCTTGACAGAGCGTTATACTTCTTTTGAAACATAAGTAACTTGGCAGTGTTCTGTGGATACTGACAAAGGAATTGGCCTAAAATATATAAATAAAAATTATATAGGATATATATAGGTAATGGCCAATATATGAGGAATATGATGAAATATACGCAACTAAAACTTGTTAATGTAAAAATATTTAAAAATCTTTATTAACAATATTTTACAACATTTGTATATTTTGTAAGATATATTAAATATACACATCTGAAAATATATTCTTTGCACTGTTATGACTACAAAAGCCATAACGTGATGAAACAAGTACAAATAAGAGTTCACATAGATTTACTAATAAATGGTCCTGCCTGTGGTCTCCTACATAATAACTAGTTATTATCAATGGACCTGCAGTAGATGTACCATATAAATGGAAATCCTTATAGAATTATGATGAGAAGAACTTGGAAGAAACAGAAAATGAGAACAGATAGGGGGGAAATACAAAAGAAAAAAGAGAATTCACAGGACAGGGCGACAAAGTGAGAAATCAAATTTTTATTGAAAGGTAAAAGAGGGGTAGAACAAAGGAGTGGAAAATCAGACAACCTTACTGTACAAAGAAAGAATACACAGAAGATCTTCAGCTAAGTGTAGACTGAAATAAAGTGGCTCCAGCAAATCTCTATAAAAGACTATATTCTGACGCTGTCTACAGCTCACGTGAAAAGAAGAACAGGGTAAAATCTTTCACTCTGCCTTCACTGCCCTCTCACAAACCTGGCTTTACAAAATGTCAGCTATTTGATCTTTCCTGAGATCAAACACCTACAAAGATCGAAAGCAGCCAATCAATCTCCTTTGAAGGAATTCAGAACACAATGAATATGTGTACCGTAGTGTGACAGAAAACGTCATTGTGCAGCGCAAATAAAATCCAGTTCAGCCTGAGGCAGAGGATAGACCACCTTGTGACTGTGCCTTGTTTTTTTTTTCAACCTTGCCTCACTTCACAGTGACGACTGAGGTGCTGTGAATGGACTCCATGACAGCAGTCAGGCGGCTGCACAGATCATGGGGAGAGTTCCTCACTTTGGGGGGCTCCTTCAGGACCACCATTTCTGCAGAACAGTCCAGGACTCTGGGCAGGAATTCACTGAGCTTTTCCTGAACAGAATCTGATTATCCAAAAAACAGACAAACATGAACAAAAACATGAGCATGTAAGAATCTAATTGAAATGGTCTATATATGAAATCTGGGGGGAAAGAGCCCACCATCCATGTCCTGCCCCAGGTAGGAGCACCAGCAACTCCTGATCAGCTCTATGACGTCCAAGTCCTCTTGGCTGACGCTGTCTCTGACCATGAGGTGCATGCAAGGGATGATGCACTCATTCATGATGGTCACCGCCTCTGCCACGTCATTTTCATCTTGACTTTTAAAGAGTGTGGCTGCGTTCTCATTCAGCTCCTGCAGGGTGTAACATGTACACAGACGTTTCATATCAGATGGGATTAAAATATATTGTACCAGTCAAGGTTTCTCATGAGCCTAAAAATCTTTATGACAGATATGTAAGACATTAGGGGTGTACCGATACATGTATTCGTACCGAACCGTCACTGTACAGACATCTCGGTTCGGTGCATGAGGCCTTACAACGAATACAGGCAATTCACCCTCAATCCAGAAGGGGGCACCCACAGTAATGCTACGCTGTTTGAAAACCGACCGCCAGCAGAAGAACAGCGAATGCCATGAGTTGCGCACTTGAAAACAAAGCCCAATAGACAGTTACCATGTGCTGATTCTGCATGTGTCTCTCACAGACTGACAAAGGAGAATACTTTAAAGGCTTGTTTGTGAAATGGACCTTTGTGCTCATGTATCCTACCTCTCTCATTCGGCACAAATCCAAATATTCCATAATATTTCCATATTTGCGATGTAACGTATGAATTATTATTATGTAAATTATAGGCTTTGTACTTCAGTCACATTCCAACGCATTTGGTATGTTTGGTGTACTGTATTTTATTTGATAAGTACCAACGCGCTGTCAAGTAAGGAATGCTGGAACTGATGATTGTGTGGGTGCGCGCCAGCGCGATAACGTACTTAAATGTTTCCTTATACCAGCAGAAATCAACTTAAAAAACTTTTATTTCATAAGTCATTTATTGTCTTATTAATAATGCATCACTGTATAAAGGTCTACTTTTATTTGTGTACACTCACAATGAAAACAAAACATTGTGCTTTTGTAAAAAAGAAAACAAATAGGATGTCGTTTCAATCTGTGTATCATTCGATCATTCGTTTTTTTTTTTTTATTTAATATTGAAAGTAGAAAAATTAGAAAACTGCTCCTTTTTCGTTTTTTCCAAAAAACGAAAAACGAGAATTCAGCTAAAATTTACATTTTTCGTTCATGGGTGGAAAAATAAATAAACAGCTAGAATATTCGATTTCAACACGTGGGCGGGAATTAAACGCCCCTTACTGCTGATTGGTCAGCCGAAGATCAAAACCGTGCCTTCATTAGTTCTTCCGCAGTATCACGCAGCAGAATAAAAGTCCACTGCTGCTGCAGTTGTATTGATTCTTAACACATTTATCGCAACTACATTTAATCTTTTTTCATCAAACAGACTAATGAATAGCTCGTCTAAAGTATTAAGTTCCCTCGATGGGGGAAAAATCAATCAGTACTCAATATTAATTTAAACTGCTTCAAATATGACTGCTGCTTATTTCCTGTACACTTCAATACTGGTCTGCGCTTGACCGTAGTCGCGTCTGTCTGCTTATTGAGTTTATTTAACCCATCGCAATTTCGCAACATCTCAATGTCCTGCTCGCACTTGCCAATTTAATGGCAGGGAATGGTGACTTTAGTTTTTTTTTTGTTTTTTTTAAGCGGATACATATCTGTCATAAATAATCTTATGCATCTCGTGGCGTATATTCCAAACATTCTGAATATATACTGAGGGTTTGGTGAGAAACAAAACGAAATGGCAAGTTATTATATTTTATGAAAATATTGCGTTGCAGCTCACGCTGCGCACAAGGGCATATCCTTTTGAGATATCAATTATAATAAATTAATAAAACACAAGACTACATTATAAAAATCTAACAGTAGGCTATTTAATATCTGTTGTTCTCTGGTTGTTAGTCAAAATGACAGTTCTTGCGTGAACATAGGCTATACAGTGGGAAAAAAAAAGTATTTAGTCAGCCACCAAAAGTTCTCACACTTAAAAAGATGAGAGAGGCCTGTAAGTTTCATCATAGGTATACCTCAACTATGAGGGACAAAATGAGAAAAAAAATCCAGAAAAAAATCACATTGTAGGATTTTTAAAAAAATTATTTGCAAATTATGGTGGAAAATAAGTATTTGGTCAATAACAAAATTTCATCTCACTACTTTGTTATATACCCTTTGTTGGCAAATGACAGAGGTCAAACGTTTTCTGTAAGTCTTCACAAGGTTTTTCACACACTGTTGCTGGTATTTTGGCCCATTCCTCCATGCAGGTCTCCTCTAGAGCAGTAATGTTTTGGGGCTGTCGATGGGCAACACGGATTTTCAACTCCCTACAAAGATTTTCTATGGGGTTGAGATCAGGAGACTGGCTAGGCCACTCCAGGACCTTGAAATGCTTCTTACGATGCCACTCCTTCGTTGCCCGGGCGGTGTTTTTGGGATCATTGTCATGCTGAAAGACCAGCCACGTTTCATCTTCAATGCCCATGCTGATGGAAGGAGGTTTTCACTCAACATCTCACGATACGTGGCCCCATTCATTCTTTCGTTTATATGGATCAGTCGTCCTGGTCCCTTTGCCGAAAAACAGCCCCAAAGCATGATGTTTCACCCCCATGCTTCACAGTAGGTATGTGTTCTTTGGATGCAACTCAGCATTATTTCTCCTCCAAAAACGACAAGTTGAGTTTTTACCAAAAAATTATATTTTGGTTTCATCTGACCATATGACATTCTCCCAATCCTTTCTGGATCATCCAAATGCTCTCTAGCAAACTCAGACGGGCCTGGACATGTACTGGCGTAAGCAGGGGGACACGTCTGGCACTGCAGGATTGAGTCCCTGGCGGCGCAGTGTGTTACTGCTGGTAGCCTTTGTTACTTTGGTCCCAGCTCTCTGCAGGTCATTCAGTAGGTCCCCCCGTGTGGTTCTGGGATTTTGCTCACAGTTCTTGTGATCATTTTGAACCCACGGGGTGAGATCTTGCGTGGAGCCCGAGATCGAGGGAGATTATCAGTGGTCTTTTATGTCTTCCATTTTCTAATAATTGCCCCACAGTTGATTTCTTCACACCAAGCTGCTTAACTATTGCAGATTCAGCCTTCCCAGCCTGGTGCAGGTCTACAATTTGTTTCTGGTGTCCTTTGACAGCTCTTTGGTATTGGCCATGGTGGAGTTTGGAGTGTGACTGTTTGAGGTGTGGACAGGTGTCTTTTATACTGACAACAAGTTCAAACAGATGCCATTAATAAAGGTAACGAGTGGAGGACAGAGGAGCCTCTTAAGAAGAAGTTACAGGTCTGTGAGAGCCAGAAATCTTGCTTGTTTGTAGGTTACCAAATACTTAATTTTACCGAGGAATTTACCAATTAAAAATCCTACAATGTGATTTTCTGTGATTTTTTTCTCATTTTGTCTCTCATAGTTGAGGTATACCTTTGTTGAAAATTACAGGCCTCTCTCATATTTTTAAGTGAGAGAACTTGCACAATTGGTGGCTGACGAAATACTTTTTTCCCCACTGTCTTATACCCAAGCCAATTTATTATTCGTTTCCTTTCTTTGTAGTGTTTAAAAGAGTTATTTTGAAAAACGATGAATGAAATTCTTAATTAAACAAAACAGACTTACTGGGTGAGCGGGAGGCGAGACAGTGTCATGTAAAAGGAGACGTTTTCTAATTTTTCTACTTTCAATATAAAATCAAAAAACGAATGATCGAATGATACACGGATTCTTTCTGCCATTTGAGTTTCCTTTCTGTGAACAAATTAAGCCTGTCACAAAAATGAACTGAAACTCAGCATATATAGGCTACATTACGCATCGCACTGTTTTTCCTTGTTGCTTGTTTATCTGTTAACTAAATCAAATATATTTAAAGTATTTATTCTTGTATGTATATATGTCCTGCAGATTTTATATATATAACATAATGTAATAAAAAACATATAATTTAATATAATATTAGTATTTTCACATCTAGGTGGAATTTTTTAAAAATTGTACTACTGTCTGTTCAAAATAAGTGAAAAGAAACCTAGCATTGTAGATTTGTTGTTTTTTCCTGTTGTACTGAAATTGTATCGAACCGTGACTCCCAAACCGAGGTACGTACTGAACCGTGACATCTGTGTACTGTTACATCCCTATAAGACATGTATATGCCTATATAAGAATGTCTTTACAAAACTACATATACCAGAGTTCAAATTAATTGGGATCTGATTTTTTTTTTTTTAAGAAATTAATACATTTATTCAGCAAGAATTCAATAAAAAAAAACTTTATACAAACATTTAGTTAAAAAATAAATGCTGTTCTTTGAACTTTCTCCTTATCAAGGAAACCTGAAAAAAATATCACAGTTTCCACAAAAATACTGAGCAGCACAACTGTTCATTCCTCAGTTCATTCCACAACCAAACAACAATCAGTATATTAGAATGATTTCTGAAGGATAACACTGAAGACTGCAGTAATGATGCTGAAAATTCCGCTTTGCCATCACAGGAATAAATTACAATTTAAAATATATTAAAACAGAAAACAGTTATTTTAAATGATAATAATATGTAACAATATTACTGTTTTTATTGTATCTTTGATCAAATAATTGCAGTTTTGGTGAACAGAAAAAGATCTTACGAAACTTGGGCCACTCTTTTTTAGTGTATGTTTTGGATTATTAATGTGTACATACTTTCAAACACTTTCTTCTGTAAAGTGCTATAAGTGACTGGTCCACTCCTTTCTTCTCCCCTTTCCTAAGAAGGACTGAGTTGTCCTGGTGTGCATGTGCGAGATAATTCAGAGCTTCTCTTATCCTGCAATGGAAAAGATTATTGTTGTAGTACAAACTCTCCAATTCAATGCAAAGGCAATGTCTCTTGTCTCTGAGTCTACATACTTTCCATTCTGATACTGTTCGAGACCTGTCAACAGGTAGGCAAACACTGTCTTGAACATGCTGTAGTCATCATGCCATTGCTGGAAAGAGAGGAGAAAAAAGTAGTTTAAAATGATCAAATACATGCACTACTGTTCAAAATTATTTTTTTAAATCTTTAAAAGAAGTCTCTTATGCTCATCAAGGATGCATTTAATTGATCAAAAATACAGTAAAAACAGTGATATTATAAAATATATTATGATTAAAAATAATTGTTTTTATTTTAATATATTTTAAAAGGTAATTTATTCATGTGATGCCAAAGCTGAATTTTTAGCAGCCATTGCTCCAGTCTTCAGTTGTGCTGCTTAGTATATTTGAGGAAAGCATGATACATTTTTTCAGCTTAATTCATTAGAACAGCATTTATTTGAAATATAATTTTTTTGTAACACTATAAATGTCTTTACTGTCACTTTGGTCAATTTAATGCATCCCTGCTGAATAAAAGTATTAATTTCTTAAAAGAGGTAAAAAATGTAATGATAAAAACGGTTAAACAGCAGCATATATTATACATTTAAGAAGAAAAAAAGAGTGGAATGCCTTTTTGATTTTACCAAGTATTCATCCATGTCCATGTCTTCTGGTTTAATGAGACGGATTTTAGATCTGGCCTCTCTCATGATACTGATAGCCCTACAAGGAAAAAGTACCAGTTTAGATTAGTCCAATTATTAAATCTTAGCCTATTCCCCCCCCAAAATATAAGGAAATGGGTACCGATCATCAAAACTCAGGTTACGATCTGCAAACTGCTCCAGTAATGTCCTCTCAATGACACGGTTAGGTGCCTGGTTTTGGAAAAAGTAGACCAGAACATGATGGAGTCGAGGGTCCTGCTGGGGTGTGGTCTCTTCCTGGGACAGCTCATACAATCTGGAATATTCCTCATGGAACGCCTGATGAAGAGATCCAAAAGATTTCCAAAGAAATAAACAGGGTAAGCTTGCTAAATAAAGTACTAAGTAAACTAATTTAATATCTAAGTTTATGTGAATTATTATCTGAATATATGAGAACTGTGAAGTAGCGCCATTTGGTGTGTTCAGCCGCAGAGTATTTTTAAGTTGTATACCTTGATGAGTCCTGCTTCAGGTCCGTCTTTGTCAAAGACCTGTCTTGCCTTGGCAATTGCAAAAATGACGCCCTGCATAGCTGGTGTTAGCATCATCTATTCAATTACAGATAAAAAAATATGTCAAAATTGTATGTTAAATTTAATGTATGAAGTAGCCTAGTTTTACAATTCATGGAACCTTTACCTCCTCATTGTAGCCATCCGCATCAGAGCGCACCAGAATCTTGCCTACATTGGGTATCTCGATCTCAGACACATCATTCTCAGGCTGGCTGCTCGTGGCCGTGGCCTGGTTCTCCTCTGTGGATGAGGCCTCCGGCTCTGCCTCTGGTCCTCCCTCATCACTGATGCCCTGCTCCTCCACCTCCACCTCTGTCTCAGATCTGTCTGTAGTGGCTGACTCCACCACAGGCTGCTGAGAAACACGGGGAAAGAGGGTGTTGAATGACTGTCAATGATCTTATCCACTCATTATAGTCTATAGAGATGTTCACTCATAACGTCAATTTGTAGGCAAACCAGGAAGTCTAATTCACCATGGGATCCCTCAGGAATTTCTAATTGGAAATCAGCGGAAATGTGAATCTCTGAGCGTCATCTCACTAGATTTATAGTAGTTTTCACCCATCAAAAGACTGTTTTGGCTGTCTTTGAAGAAACCAGCAGTGAATGCTAGTCAGTTGGACAAGGGAATGTATTTTATTTTAAATTTTCATCATTTATTCCTTTTAATGCTTCAATGCATGGATGAATGTTGAATGTTTGAAAATAGTGCTGCCCACTTTCTGTGTACAACAGTGATGTGGGTTTTTGTGTACCTGACAGAGTCATTATCATAATTGAAACTAAACCTGAAACCATTAAAACCGTTTTCAGTTAAAATGAACAATTAAATTAGATTTAACATAATACATGTAGTTTCACTGTAATATACTGCACATTTTGGAAGTATGTTTTACATCTAAAATGTTTTATCAAAATGTGTGAATAGTATGAAGTATGAATTATAATTTATTTTATGGGGAATTTGTGTATTATATTTAACAAGACATATACAATATAAATACTGTTTATTAAAATATAGTTAAAATTATTTGTAAAAAATAAAATGTCACACATGAGTCACATTACATTTATTGAAAAACGGTAAAAGCTCCCCGATTATATTGATTTAAGTGTTATTTGTTAAATGTGTTAGTGTTTGGCTGTGTGATGATGGTACTCTGTTACCCAGTCAATTATGCAACTGAAAACATTTAAACATTTTTTCACTACTTAAAAATAAAATAATCATGAAATCTTAAAAAAATTATAAATAAAAGTATTTTAATTCAGCGAGCTGCCAAGGAAACATTTGTCATTTTCATTTAGTTTAAGTTCAAGTACTAAAATAACTAAAACTGAAAAACTAAAACATTAACAAACCCTATACAACATAATTTTAAAAACTAACAGAAATGACAGACACAACAAAATGACTAAAATGTTAACTAATATATATTAATATAAAAATTAAATCTAATTCAAATTCTAATTATATTAACAAAAACTATAATAGTGTATCAGTAACACTAAAATAACACTTGTGCTTGACAGATAACATCCAATTTATCTGACCACCGTTGTTGTCCTTATGTTGTAGAAAATTCTTCAAGTATTGTTAACTGCCTTATTTTGCTTATAAATATCCTTGAATGCAATATGAGATACTAACCACTAGAGGTCCTATCACTACCATTTATGACAAGGCCTAGCAACTACATCATGTAGTGACAGCACAGTCATAAATCAGGAGCACCAATAAAATCAATGAGTCAAAGAGAGGAACAGCAAAAGAATAAATCCTGTGTTGTAAGTACAGAATGGACTTGCTTGACTGAAACTCCATATACTGAGTCAATAATATCCAAGATTACGCTCTCTAAAGACTAGACAGCAAGAACACATGGCGCTTAAACAATTGCCTGTTGATTGAAGCATCAGGAAAATGTTCTCCACAATCATTTAATGACTGCGGAAAGATAGGAATCCAGTTGATCTTGATGGTGCATGCAGGAAACACAGAGCTCAGGTTCTATTTAAAGCTCTTCTCTGACCCACTGTCCCCAGCAACCCCACATTAAACTTGAACCAGAAAGACTGAGGAATGTTGGACGGCTCTCAGCTGTCCGATGAACCTTATCCACATATTTCTTTCCAAAACGTATCCTCTTACAAAATACCAGAGCTTTTGCACAACACATCACAACGCAACAGATAAAACATTAAACATTAAGCAAGTGCAAACAAACAAGTTTGTAGTGATTTAACCACTAATGTAAATCTAGAATCTTCTCCCCACATTCACATACATAGTTGCCAAAATATACACAAACATCTTTTCTATATTGAAATCCTAAAAAAATCCACTAAAAACATTCATAAGTGTAATGAAAAAAGAATATTATTAAAAAATATATATTTTCTGTATAGAAATTCCTGACAAATCCACTAAATTGCTTATAATAATGAAAAATGAATATACAATGCATTTTATATATGCACATACACAATATACAGTAATGATATACAGTTAAAATGAAAAATTAGATTTGTTTTAATATAATTCATGTAAGTTTACTGTAATATGCTGCACATTTTGGAAGTATGTTTTACATCTAAAATATGTTTTTATCAAAGTGTGTGAATAGTATGAAGTAAAAGTATGAATTACAATTTATGTATAAAGGTATATTATATTTAATAAGACATGTACAATATAAATATATTCTTTATTCAAATATTGTTACAATTATTTGTAAAAATAAATGTCTCATATGAGTCACATTAAAATGTAATGAAAAATAATAAAAGCTCCCTGAGTATAGTTAATTTAAAACAGTTTTATTCATATTTAACTTACATGGTTAAAATGTCATTACATTATTTTTGTTAAATGCATTAGTGTTGTGTGTTTTTGTGTGATGGTACTCTATTGCAGTTTACGTTGAGGAAGAAAACTGTGACCCATATGCACTGTACGTGAAGCCTCCAGTGCTGTATATGTGACCTATTTTCTGCAAGTCTCAAATAACGCTTTAACACTCTCACCTGACTCTGATCTGGCTTCTCTTCATCTGGCGGGCCATGTGTCTGGCTGCTGGCGATACGGTCCTCACCTTCCTCTTCCACATTCTCACAGGGCTCTGATGATATCGAGTTGAGAGCTGTTGAATTGGCCATGGGCTCTGGGAAGGGAAAGCACGTTGAAGATATACCTGCAATGCATACATGGAAAACATCTGACCTGAAGAAAAAGGTTCTGACCTTCACTGTCCTGGGCAGGTGCTGGTGTTGAATCTGTGGGTGGTTCTTGGGACGCTTCATTTGTTTGTTCTTGGACTGGTTCTGGGTTTGGCTCCTGCTCTGGGTTCTGTGGCTCTTCTGGGGCGGCTTTCTCTGTGTGTGTTTGAACTTGCACTTCTTCACGTTGGGCTTGGCAGAACTGTTCTTCCCATTCTCTCAGTTCCTGCTGGAACCAACGGTTATCCTCCCGAACATAACGTCTCAAGATAGATGGGAGGGAGTCCATTCCTTTCAGAACCTGCCCTGTTTCATTGTCCGTGTCTTCTATCATTCATATGCAAGAAAAAAGTCATGTTCAATTTCATTATTGTAGCAGATAGGAAAAGCATTACAAAAAGGCCTAATGTTAAATAAATGAGTGACAGCCCAAATTTTATCCGTCAAACTTTAAATCTTATTTAACATTCTGTGGTAAAAAGGTGTTGTTATGGCTCTGCAATCTACTTGACATCCAGAGTGGCTAGTTAATAGAGTTTTGATAATTCAGCTCCTAAAATCAGCCAGCCAATCTCAAAAAATGCAAGTGCAAACTTCTTGTTCTTTATGACATTGACCTTTGTTCAATTTAAATTTCCATGATGTTTTCATTTTGGTAAAAAATATTTGGTAAAAATAAAACTAAATTTGAGAAAAAATAAAACCTATCTCATAGGGCCTTAAATTTAAAATTTTTGTTAAACCTTTACTAAATTGCCGTTTAATATTGTAAGTTTCATGATTTCAATTATTTAGACATGCTTTTTTGATTAATAAAATCTAATTTAACCATAAAAACAGAGTCTAGAAAAATTTAAACGGAAAAATTTAATTTGGGGGGGAAAAAAAAGAAATTTGGTAAAAAATATAACGGATTTCATAGGGCTCTAAAACGGCATTAGTTAATAGAGTTTTTGTTCATTCAGCTCCTAAAATCAGCCAGCCAATCTCAAAAAATGCAAGTGCAAACTTCTTGTTCTTTATGACATTGACTTTTGTACATTTTAAATTTCCATGATCTTTTCTCCATTAAATAAAAAGATTGCACTAAACTAAGTGTGTGCAATTACCTGGAATTTTATATGGCAGTTCTGCTTTATTCTCAGAAATTTGATTTATTTCCTTCATAAATCTCAATCTGTATACTAAATGTGAATTATTTGATTTTATTTAAAAAAAAACAGATAACGTGCTGAAAAGACTCTGGTGTGAATCTCCAGTTTCAACAACTCTGATAAAGTAAAAACTAATGTGATATGCAGCCAAAGTTAACTTTATTTTAAGAAAAACACTCAAAAAATGTCTATTAATGTCAATGTTTATGACATGTTGACTGTCCCGACTTCTTGACACTTGGGTAGATTTCCCCTTCTATTTTTACTCTTTTCCTGTCTTCTACTGTTATATTTAGTGTTTCAACATAACAACCTGATACAATTTATTTCACAATGATAAGCTATGATAAACCTTAGGGCCCTATGATTTCTGTGATGTGGCAAACACAGACTGAATCGCGGAATCAAGTCCTAAAAATGGAATTTACACTATAAGGCAGAATGTCACGGAATTTGCCAAATTTTGGATGGATACATCAAAAGTAGGCTAGTACAGTTAAATCAAAACGTGATATAGACTGGTGTCTGTGAATACTAAGCTGCAAAAAAAACATTTAAATATGAGTCCTGCATATTCTGCCTGTCTCTATTTATGAGTGGAGCAGATGTGCGGTTTCATTTACTACACACATACTGAAGCACGCATGACGCTTGCAGTGTTTCCAGCCT
Organism: Sinocyclocheilus anophthalmus; assembly: GCA_018155175.1. Lineage (NCBI taxonomy): Eukaryota > Metazoa > Chordata > Actinopteri > Cypriniformes > Cyprinidae > Sinocyclocheilus > Sinocyclocheilus anophthalmus. The sequence continues at coordinate 1,068,322 of JADLZN010000757.1, read as the reverse complement.
CTGCAGTCTGCTCTGAGAATCACTTCATGAGGTTTTTTCCATTTCTTTTGAGTAAAACTATCATCATATCATATTCAAACAGAAACCTAGAGGTCTTCAAAGCAACCTGTCAAAATAAAAGTTTGGTTACAACTTGAGACCCCGTGACGAATATAAAATTAATTATTAAACATATTTTTTAAAGGAATATTAACCAGAAAGTAGTTCTTTTTTACAGAAATTTACAAAAATATAAATCACAACACTAATTATAAAAAATTATAAAAATTATAAAGTAACAAATAATTATATATTATTTACTTTTTTTTTTTTTTATAAAATCATTAATTGATATGGCTTTTGCATTTTAATATTGGTCAAATATTTTGGTAAAAAATATTTGGTAAAAATAAAAATAAATTTGATAAAAAATAAAAACCTATCTGATAGGGCCTTCAAATTTGGATTTTTGTTAAACCTTTACTAAATTGCTGTTTAATATTGTAAGTTTCATGATTTCAATTATTTAGACATGCTTTTTTGATTAATAAAATTTAATTTAACCATAAAAACAGAGTCTAGAAAAATTGAAACGGAAAAATTTAATTTGGAAAAAAAGAAAAAAAAGAAATTGGGTAATAAATATAACAGATTTCATAGGTCTCTAAAACGGCATTAGAAGTAATTTATAAAAATAAAAAAAAGACAGCACGTCAACTTGCAATGTTATTTTGTTTGGCAGACATAGATAGAGTACCTGCCCTTGAACAGTGGTGGCTGTGTTTAAAAAAACATTTTTTTATTGCGTTTTAATATAAAAACATTTACATAATGCATTAAACGTCCACCCCTATTTCAAATGAATATTTATAGTACTTTATTTTTTACAGAAAATACTAGAAAAACTAATCAAAATAAAAAGGATTAGATAGTTAAAAGCATTAAGAGTATTTGATGTTCACAGCTTGGCAGAGACTCTAAAATAATAAAGTCTGCCAGCAAATCTATCAGCATTAATTTCTAAAAGAAATCCGAGCTAAAGCCAAAGCTTTAAATCAAGTGTGTGATGTGCTTGGCTCCTTCAGCAAAATCTAAGTGCATATGCGTAATCTGAGAAGCACATGGGGAAAGTACCTGCTATGAGGTATGGCAGCTTGTCATTGATGTACATGAGGCAGTAGGCGCTGGCGTTGGTCATGCCACCGTATGAGTCTCGAACCAGCTCCTCCCAGGTTGACTCTGTCACCATTACATCGTTGTACTTCAGCCAGCGTTTATTAGCATGATCATAGATGTACGCCCAGTAATGGCCAGCGGAGGCCTGTCCTTCATGGACGAGCACAGCGTGCAGCCTATAGGGCACCTGGAAGCATCAAATAAGAAGACAGGGTACATTGAGGTGTCATGCAAATTTCTTGAAAGGGCTCTGTCAATATAAAAGTACCAATGAGTGTTCAGGATATAGACTTTACCTGACACAGACTGTTATCTGAGTACATGCCCTCCAGGGCCTGGCTGACCTTGTCAATGCTGGCTTTCAGCTCTGCACACAGAGAGGGAACACAGATCAATGCGCTACGCCTGAGGCCAGGATACAGTCACAAACGCATTAAGATAACTGCTTGTGAATAATGATGGCCTTCAGAACAGAAAAATTAAAATGCACATTACAGCTCGGATACAAAACCCAGTGAGCTGCCTCGCTGCCTACATAGACAGCTGTCTTCTGTGGCATCAAGAACTCTGCGTGCCAAACAAATAGCACTCAGCATGCAAAGTGCACAGAAGATTTGACTCACAACTGATTTCAATACAGGCGACAAAATATAATGAAATCATTAATAAACATTGCACATAGTTCTCAATTTTTGGTAAAATAGGCAGTATTTTTTAAACATTTCTATCAATGCTTTTTAGTACTAAAGGAATTTTCAGTTAATTATTTAAATTATTTTTCTCAAAGTATCTTGAACATCTTGAATTTATATTTTCACAGATAAAATGTGTATTTTGTTATTAAATATGGTATGTGTGTAGTCGTAGGACATCCAGGTTTTTTCAGCTACTGTTTTATGAATAATGTAAATATTTGGCCATACTACTTCAGACATAAAAGTTTGGTGTAGGTACGAATTTTAATGTTTTTGAAAAAAGTACTCACAAAGACTTTTGAATTTATTTGTTTAAAAATATAGTAAAACCAGTAATATTGTTTTTAATAATATTATGGAATATTATTGCAATTCAAAATAGCTGTTTTCTATTTTAATATATTTTTGAATGTAATTTATTGGATTTACTGAATTTTCATCAGCCATTACTGCAGTCTCTAGTGTCACATGATCCTTCGGAAATAATTATAATATGCTGATTTGTTGCTCAAGAAACATATTATTATTCTTATTATTATCAATGTTGAAACAGCTGTGCTGCTTTTTGTGGAAATTGTGATTTTTTTTAGGATTCTTTGATGAATAAACAGCATTTCTTTGAATTGGAAACCTGTTGTAAGATTATTAATGTCTTTACTGTCACTTTTGATCAATTTAATGTGTTCTTGCTAATAAAATAATTTGTTTCTTTCAACAAAAAAAAACTTTTTGACGCTACACATTTACTGTAACATATTGCTTTCTACATAGGAGGCAAATTGGCACATTCTTATTTACACTGCATTCTTTTTTGGGAAAGTCTTTGCATCTAGAGTGCACCTATGATGCCTTAAAATCACTAGGATTTGAGGCAGAGTTTATGTGTTTACTTAACTACATTGATTCAAGCTTCACTCAGTGAAGCATCTACCGTTTATGGTGTTCTCAACTTCTGCTCTCCAGCGCTGTAAGCAGCTCCTGACGAAGTACAGCTCTTCCTCTGTCACGCTGTGAGGGGCTGGTTGCAGTGGCACCTCTATGGGGGGTCTGCACTGAGTAAAAGGCTTGTGTATGGGAGTTCTCTGTGTAGCTGTCTGCGGGCAGCCCGAGCCATCTGATGAGCCTGCATCGTCTGGTTCTGTTTGACTACAGCAAAAATTAAACACTTAGACAGGGACAAACAAACAATAGGCACAGTTTGTCACACAGCTGATGAATAAGAATGCAGGAAAACGGGCCTTGCCTGCTGTCACTTGAGCTGGGTTCTGTGTGTTCAGGGTTCATAGGTACTGAGGCTGGAGACACGTTTGTGGGTTTAGTGGTGGCAAACTCCAGCACATACTGCAACATGTCTGCCAGGGGGTATTTGGTTGGCCCTGAGCCATAGTTTTTATATCTTTAAAAAAAGAAAGTTATAGTTTAAATATTTAAAATTGAAAAACAAACCACAAATAACAATTTTTCAAAGATTACTTGCAGTGTTGACCAGGATTTAGCCACTATTTGGCTTTTGAACGTACCCCTCAAGTTTCTGCTGTAGAACTGTTAACTGGTCCTTGAGTCTCTTGACTTCTCCTCTCCTACCATGGGTCTGATCAACATTTTTGTGGAGGTATCTGCTCACAGAAAAAGTGAATTTCCATTTACCATTGCTTTTATTGAGGCTTGCGAACAAAATAAACTATAATATAAATATTAAGTAAACTAAAAATTAATAAATCAGTAATAATACTTAAATAAACTGTAAATAAATTAAATGGTTATACAAAAATATAAGTTATATTTATACAAAAACATCCATAATTAAAAATCAACATAATACATCTACAACAAACTACATAATAAAAATAAATCATATTTACTGTTTAAATATAGTTATAAATTAATACATATATCTATGAATAGATAAAATCTACAAATAAATACATACCAGCTGTAGTAATTACATTTCCAACCTGTCCATATAGATCACTTGGGGAAACTCCAGTTTTTTGTGTATTTTTTCTGGTCGCCCTAAAGACTGATTGAACTCAAATCTGGATAGCTCAAAGGTCAACACTGGAGGCAGCTTAGAGAACCACCTCTGCAAACAATTAAAAACCAATACTTTAATTAATTTTAAATGCATTTGTGCGTCCCGAAGTTCAAATCCCGCTTGAGTACCTTTCCGCCATCCTCCCCCCCCTCCCCTCGCTCTCCCCACTTCACTTCGTCTGCTCTACACTAACTATCCTTTCATAATAAAGGCAAAATTCCAAATATAAATCCTTAAAAAAACAAACATATATATAAAAGACCATGTGCATGATTCACAATAATATCCTTATTCTGTTTTCATTATAAAATCTTGATATCTTTGAGCCTTTCTTTGCTCAAACATTAGAAAAAGGTGCAAGCAACACCAAGGCCATGGGTTTGATTCCCAAGGCAAGAAAAGACTTTCTTAATAGTTAATAAATTGTGTACCTTGAATGAAGAGTCTCTTTGGATAAAAATGTCTGCCAAATGTATAAATGTTAATGCAATGTAAACAACAGAATAAATGACTGTATTATATATACGTTTATATAACTGTACGTAGTTAAAGTAGAAAAACTCACCTCTTGGCCAGAGGACATTGTCTGATCTGAATGAAGCAATTCAATCTCTCCTTCAACCATGGCACCCTCCAAACATTCATCTAAATTATTGAAGCCGTTCACTTGGAGAGGGTATTGTCCAAATTGCTCAATGTTGGACACAATCTTTTCTGCACACAATTACACAAATATCATCAAGGACTGTGATAAACAGAATAATTACAGAAGAAATATCATTCTCTTACCTTCATGAAGTCTCTCAGCCACAAATGTGCCATAAAACAGCTGGACCATGGGGTTGTTTTGTTTATCCTCTGGGTTACTGAAAATAACAGCTGCCAAGTTTTATTTTTGGGACAAGTACATTAGCAACCAAATATACCATAGGGTAATTATTCATGATTCTTTAACAAATGCTACACTCATTAGCATTTATTAATTAACCCTCCACAGCAAGATGTTGCCTTGGGGTAACAAACACATTTTCTTCATGTTGCAAGCACATGATGCATATAAAATGGCAATACAATTATTTTAAATAAACCATTAAAAAGGTTTGTCTTAGTCAAACTATTTTTTAAATACATTTTAAAATCATTTTCTGGCATGATGCACCCTGTGGTGGATTTGTCCGCTGGAGAACTGCCCTAAAAAAATGATTCACATTTCTTAGTAAGTAAGTTTATTTTAAAAGAGTTTATGAAGAATCGCTTCAATTTGTTTCTTGCCAAAAAGGAACATTGTGAAACTGTGGAATGGATTAAGGATTCAGTGAACATAGATGTAGCCACTACAAAATATTGCAGTTATCAAATATCAAATGTAATTATTTTTTATTTAGACTAATTTGTATTATATAATATTATACAACTTTAATGATATTAATATTTTTGAGGTCCATTTTTTGTAAGAAAACATTTAAAGCATCACAAATGAAAGCATCAAAATTAAGTCATGCTCACTTCAACAAAGGCTATAATTATTTTTAATCTATAAACTTACTTTCCATTAGCAGCCAGCTGGAATGCATCCTCGAGCCAGTCAAGCAACTTGTGTGTGAATTCACTGACATCCTAGAATAAGCAAGCTTAAAATAAACACTGTTTTCCAATAATTCAACACAGTGTCTGTTTAGAAGAAGCTCTAATGTAGCTTTATAAAGTGCTGTGATTGGCAAACATTTCAAGATACCTTTTATTAGCCCGTCATTTGCAACTGTTTCATTTTAAAATTAGCCCCCGACAGAACAGCTGTGAATCATATTATTCAAATGATGTACCTGTTGTGCCTCACTGGTTCTAAATGCATCCCTGAGAAGCTCGACTGCTGCAGAGGGGTCTACAAACCTACGGTTTGAGCCCACCATCAGAGCAAACAGGCAACGCAACTCCTGCATGAAGGCAATGTTTCTTTTCTCCTGCAACAGAAATTCAGTCAGTGCATAGTGGAATAATTCACATTTTCAAGTAGATCTACTAGTGAAGCTGAGCAATATTGGCATAAAGATAGACAGTAATTCAACTGAATTTTAATTTAGAGGAATTGTTCACCAAAACAATGAACATTTGCTGAAAACTGAACATATATAAATGACATTCAATACAACACAAAGACAAAACGATACTCATGCTCATCTGGCAGATTACTCACTGAATGACTCTTGCATTTCTCCAGCACACGCTCAGACAGGCAGTAATTGAGGACCAGTCTACGAAACACCGGCAGATGGAACAGAGACTAAACACAAGAGAATTTCGTTTTTTAGTCTAGCATGCATTAGGCCATGAACAATTATAGTCGCACTATTTGAACAGTTTTATTGACACAGTTGTTGCTGATTTTGTTGTCATGTTTAGTAACATCTTTTGATGTCAGGGTGCATTTCAGTTGAGTATTACCCTTGTTGTGTTTCATGTACCAAGTTTTAAAGTATTTTATGAATAAATACTTGGGTCTCTTGGGTCAGGGGTGGATTTAGTGAATTGGGGGCCCCAGGCAAAATATAGGAATGGGGCCCTATACATTTGCACACATTTTCCTAGATCAACCTTGAGGTTCCTTTTTTGTTGTGATGCTTGCTGCTGCACAATGGTGCCCCATAGTTGTATCCAATGTTTCTACATTTTTCATGTACATGTTATAATGGCTTTCTTTCATGTTGTAGACCACGAAATAGCAACTGATTTACAGTTGAGATACAGGTTTTCACAAAAACAAAATAAATTATTATAAAATGATAAACTGCACAACTGAGCGTTTAAACCAAGGGTGAGTCAGAAGTATAAATTATTATATTAATTTAAAACGGGGTTATGTGGGTGGATTTTCGCATTGAACAAAAACTACAGACTGGATTATTGAAAATGAACATTCATTCTCTGCCAGTAGGAGGCGCTTTTGGAATGTCAGAATTATAGAATGAGAAAAGTGTGAAAAATTATAGCCTATATTGATGAGGAAAGTCCACTGATGAGTTACCAGCGTAAGCCTGTGTGCAAAGGCTGTCTAATTCTAAACTTTAAAATACATTTATTTTTAGTTATTTTAACTACAATTTAAATAAAACTGAAAAAAATAATGAAAAGGCAATTATACATTTACACATCTAAGGATTATATCAACCAAAAAAGTAACTGCGTATGTGTCCTCTACTTGGTTCCGTCTCATAAATGAGTAAGCGGCATTTAAAACAATTATAAACATATAATTCACACTGTTTCTCAATATTTAATTACAGCTTCAGATGCGTAATATTTTCATCTCCTTCAAGCAGGATACACAAAAAGCACGTTCAACTCGGACGGTTGTCGTGGTAATAAACACCGTAAACAGCAACCGTTCGCGTGTCAGCGCTTAATGCGCATATATATGAATAGCATTTTAGGGGGGCCTTGGCTTTTGGGGGCCCAAGGCGGTCGCCTACGTTTGCCTAATGGGTAAGTCCGCCCCTGTCTTGGGTAACAGATGTGATACTATCAACAATTTAAGAAGCTAACAAGAGGCACAGTGTGTAATCTTTGCTGGCATATAAAAATAAAGACAACCCACCTTATATACTGAAAAACTGAACACATGCACAACCGATTTGCAATAGTAGGAAACAAATTACACAATGCTTGCTCATGTTGGTCAAAATCAACATGCAACAGTTTAATAAGCACAAAAAAAGACATACACACATATAAACATAGAATTCTACCTTACAGATGCAAAAGGTTTCTCAAAAACCTTTTGGGGTCATAAGAGTTCAGAATGTTGCGAAAGAAAATTCTTATGCTCACTCAGTCTTGATAAAAAATACAGGTAAAAACAGTAATATTGTGAAATATTATTACAAATAACTTTCCTGTTTTAATACATTTTACAATATGATTTATATCTAAGATGGCAACGCTGAATTTTTAGTATCACGTGATCCTTCAGAAATCATTCTAATATGCTGATTTAGTGCTCAAGAAACATTATTATCAATGTTGAGAACAGTTGTGTTGCTTAATATTTTTGTGGAAACTAACACGTTTTTTTTTATTATTTGATGAATAGAAAGTTTAAAAGAACCACATTTATTTACCATTAAAAATGTTACTGCCAATTTTTTACTGTAAAGTATTCATTTAATTTAAAAACCTGAAATGAAAACTTAGCAGTAATGCATTATACTAGGTATATTCATATTCATGCTGGGACTGTTTTCAAATGACATCATTAAACTGCATTACAGATGAACAAAAGATTGTTTGTTACTTATCTGTAAGCCATAAACTCACTCGATGAGTTCATACCTCTCTTTATCATCAAAACAGTGCTCTATTTAATTAGCTCAGACATCTATCAATATCAGTGAAGGCTTATATTTCAACACAGACATCTGAGAAGCCTCGCTAAATTCAGTCTGGAGTGGATATAATAAAATTACAGCTCTGAGATGCTTCTGCAGTCAGGAACAGGAAAAAACAGACACTCCACCTGATCTTCTCTATTCTCCAGTCATTAGCAACACCGCTAATTTAATTTACACTATGGCCAGATGATGTAACCGGTTAGAAGAGAGCCATTACTGCAGTCCTTTTGTTTTACAATTGGATTTCCTAATGAATCTGTTAAATTATTCTATAAAATTAAAAAGTTCAACACTCACAATTATCTTTCACAACACAATTTGTTTCATAATAAAACTCATTCTAAAGATTTAGTTTACCAAAATGCCTGAAATTTGTGATTAAAACCTCCACGCACCTGAATGACAGCGCTGAACCAGCAAGTATTTCCCACATTACGGATGCCCACAGGACAGTCCTCTTGTCGGATCCAGTCAGCAGGGCTGCAGCTCTCTCCAGACCCCTCACACCTCTTTCTTTTCACGCAGGCCGCATTCTCTTCTGCACTAACCTCAAGAGCCCTAGAGTAAAAACAGGAGTAAGTAAGACAGTCAACACTAGAGTCTGATAGTTACTGCTGCCCATGATTTCTAAATTCACACAACACCACTGTAGCAGGAGAGAGAAGCAATTGTAACGCTCTAAACTGTTTCATTCACACTCAGGTTAGAGTCATGACACTTGCTTAGGCTATGGTTAATAAAATTCCATCTCTCTGCCAAAGAAAAGGGTGTTCAATTTTGTTTCTATTTTTTCCTTTAAATTATTTTGAGAAATAATGTTTGAGGGTGTCAATAAATTATCCTGTTTTGATGCCCTTGATAACCAGCTTGTTGTTTGAAAGTTAACATGAATGATTTTGGAGGCAACTGTAACACATTAAAATTAATTGTAACATGCTGAGGACTGTTTTTGACTTGTTGGCTGATCAGTATATTTACGTAAAGACAATTTAACTTATTTCAGATACTTACTGTATTTTTGAAACATTATTTCTTACAGCTAAAAATAGTATTATAGAACAGCCAAAACCATTCATTAACATTAAAGAGTATTAAAGCAATAATATTATTTTAAGGTGTGCTCTTATTTGAGACTCAGTGTGTTCATATAATTTGTCTTCCAACTATTACAATTGCCCCCAAGTACTGTAACAATTATTAGAGAAGTATTTTCTTAGAATTTTTATAATATGATATAGTCCTTTTCATTACAAGTTGATTAATTATAGGTACTCATACCCAAAGTCAGTGACATGTACACTACCTTAAAACTTTGGGGTCGGTAAGATTTTTTGTTTCTGAAAGAGGTCTCATTTATTTGCCATTGATTTGACCAAAATATAGCAACAATGTTATAATTATGAAATACAATTTTCTATTTTAATATATTACAATGTAATTTATTCCTGTGATGGGGGAAAGCAGAATTTTCAGCAGCCATTACTCCAGTTTTTAGTCACATGATTCCTCAGAAATCATGTGTCCTCGCTGAATAAAGGTAATAATATCATTTGGAACAGCAATGTACTTTTGGCACATGCAAATATTTCTTATACAAAAAGCAGATGACTTGTACATTTGTAGTAGTCAATGAGTTATGAAGGAAAGTGTAAAAATGTTACAGTTGCCCCTATTGGTAATGAACCTGTGCAGCTCTCTCTGCTCCACTTCGGCCTGCTGTGACTCCTGAAGACTAAGCTCAATGGCGGTCTGCAGATCATCTTTAGCAGCACCTGAGAACAAGTCCATACTACATGAGCATAAAATAAACATCATGACATTATCTGTCACAGTTCATAAATAAGTTCATCTTTGGAAAATGTGGTGACATGGAAGTCATTTGATATTAATAGTGTCGTTTAAGCCCACCGTTCTGTGTATTGGAGGTGTTCCTCTCATTATTGGCTTTAGTTGGTTCTTCGGGCATGTGCTCCTCTTCTGGGGGCTGGGTGGTCAGTAGCCCAATGGCATGGCTGATGTCACCTTGACTAGCCTGGATAACGAATTTTCTCACAATTAGTCATCCCTACTGAAATACATGAACATGTTTTGCTGTGTTTTAGCACATGCTTTGTTTTAGTACCACATCTAGGTTACCAAACCCTCACCGCTGAATGTAAGGGAAACTCTCGCACATGGTATGATTTTCATATTTACAAACATTTGTCAGGCTTATTTTCTATCAATAGCCATGTCAGTATCATTACATCTGCTGCTTGTGTTATAAACACATGGATAAGTGCTGCTGTACTAAACATACGTTCAGGGCGCTCTGGAGAACCTGCAGATCCTGAATGCCAGTAATCTCTCTGAGCTGGTTAAGCAGCATTTGGCTCTGAAAAAGACAAGCAAACATGCTGTTTTTTAATTTCTGTGGATCAAAAATTCAAATGCTTTGCCACAGGCATATTGAGGATACTTCTGTTTGTGATAACAAGACCCACTTGAGCAATTAACTACTCAATAACAGGATCCGTTCCAGAAAAAAAAGAGCAGGTGTGAACTGATCAAAACAAGAATATGATATGAGACGCAATTTGCACTTGGATTTATCACCCAGCATAACCTCATTTCTGACTCAGGTGTCAAATGAGCGTGGGCTGGAGGAGTCTATAGCTGGCCCGATCAACAGTTATGAAAGCCTTGGGCATGAAAATGTCTGCATCTTCTATTAAATCCATATCAGATTTGATTTTTTCAAGTACAGTATGCCTGAAAATAGGCTTTAGCATGTGGCATGTAAACATACAAAAAATACTGTGGCCCAGATAATAGATGCAGGAGCAACAGAACTATATAAAGACATTCTGACAGCAGGTGGGAATGTCAGCATGGCTGTGGAGGCATATATGGTGAGCTGGAGGCCTGTGAGCGGCACTCAGAGCTCTATTTTGGGCCTTCGACACAGATAGCGCTTGTGTTTATCATAGATGAGCTCGAGTGACACAAGCAAACACAAGAAAACTCACTAATTCCTAGATTTCATTCAGAAGGTAGAATTGAGTATTTAAAAACTTAACTTAGAAGGGAAATTTAAGAGAACATCATTTAAGGGGAAAACGCTAATTTAAACATTTAAACCCCTTAAGAACAGAATCTCAGTCTGTACAAGATTCCTATGGTAGTTTTTATCATAATTTGAAAACAATCCTAATGGGATCAAATAATCATTTAAAAATCAAACAAGTGCATAAACTGGATATTGGATACTATATTTGATTCTGAATTTTGTGTAATGCTTGTCAGAACTGCACAAATTATTTTTCAATGAGAAAGGGTTCCAATGGGTTTCAAAGGATGGGTTCCAAATTAGGATAGAAATTCCAATAGTACATGTTTAAGATTTTATAAACATATTTGTAAAATGAAATATGAAAAGTTTGCTCAAATATAACCAGTCTACAACATCTACTAACTGTTTAAAGCAAATAAAACGGTGACAGCCACTGCTGTGTCTCTAGATCTCATTAACACAAGCCGTGTTACTATTTTTGATTTGAATACATTTTCTGTAAAACACAACACACTCACCGAGTTTTCAGACGTTTCCCCATGTTCAAAATCCTGTTCAACTCTCATGGCAATGACTTTTTAAAAGAATATTTCTCCAAGGCTTTGCCCTGACTCCAGAGTTTGACCTACTCCAAACGCCCCCCTTCACACACACACACACACACACACACACACACTCGAGCTCGCGCTGGGAAACGTCGTGAGCGCGCTGGGTAAACAGTCAGGAAACGTCAAGAAAACTGATTAACCTATTATCATGACAGCCTCACGTAGGCAGAGGTAATGTGGATTAAACTAAAATAAATGTCAATTTTGGTTTGCTGAAAAATATAGGCAATAAACGATTTAATTTAGCCATAACCATATGGTAAAATAGCATTTAGTCACTGCTAAACAAAATGACAAACCTTCATACACTTTTTGAAAGACATCTCACATGAATTTGGTAATTGCAGTTACTAAATTAATACGGATTCTCCTTAGTTTATGAAGCTTAATTTCTTTGAAGACAGTGTGACTTGCACTGTAGTAACTTGACATTTATGGCGAAAAATATTGTTACTATAGTTAGGGTATGTAAATAAAACTAAAAACTAATTAATATAAATACATAACCTCTCCACATCTTTAGGACCAATAATAAGGAATCATATTCTTCATGATAAGCTTACTGCAGTCTGACAGAATGTGGTAATAGCCTAATTCAAAGGGTTAGTTCACCCAAAAATGAAAATTGGCTTGTGTTTTACTCACCCTCGAAGCATCCTAGGTGTATATGACTTTCTTCTTTCAGACAAATACAGTCGGAGTTATATTAAAAATTGTCCTGGCTATTCCAAGCTTTATCATTGCAGTCAGCGGGTGTTGCAGTTGAACAGTCCACAAGTCGTCAAATAAAGCGCGCGCATTCATAATAAAACGTGCCTCACATTGCTCCAGGGTGTGAATACAGGCCTTTTGTAGTGAATCCATGCGTTTTATAAGAAAAATATCCATATTTCAAACGCAATAAACACTTTTCTCTCACTTCCGTTATCTGTCATACAGGGAAGGCATTCCGGCGTAAATTATGAATTGACTATTAGAAAACCTATTGAAAATATAAGAAAAACCTGCTTAAACTTGTATAATTTTAATGGCTACTACACTATATCACACTGTATTTACTGTGTATTTGCTAACTGTCAAAGACTTCTTGATAAAGAATGTCCTTACCACATTTAAAATACATTACAATGGCCTTAAAATATGCACACATTTGTTTTTCTTTATCTAATTCTGTAAAGCAGCTTTACAATTTCCTGCTCAATATATAAATATGAAATAAAGAAATAAAATATGTATTTTAAGATGATTTTACTGATAACACATAATTGTGTAATTATGATTCTGTATGTTTTATAGCCCATTATGTTCTAGTTTACTATGCTTAGGGTCCATGAATTGAGCATTCAGAGTACACATCCTATTCACTGAACCCAGATCTTCTTACCGTCATAATGGAAAATCAATTTGCTAGAGTGGTGAGCAAGTTGCCGCTGTGCATTTGTTGCAGTCATGTGTACAACGACCGTTCTGATGCTCCATAGCATTTTACTGGAATAAAACACACTTCGTGATAGGGTAACATTTTAAAAGCTGGGACAAAGGCAGTGGAAACCACTCGAATCTGTTTACAGTTTTCTTAATTGTCAGGATGAGTCCTGTCTTTTTGCTATCTTTGTTACTTTCAGGTAAGTCCAGTGCTTTTTCTTGTTTGTATTATATTAATTATACAATCTTTCAGTTACGTATGTTGCATAACTTTTGATGCTGTTTGCATTAACATTTAATATATTCAAAAAATAGAACAAAATTAGAAACATTTTAAGACTATTTAAAAAGCCACCACCTAACCTATCTGTGAAGGACATTTACTGTGAATTTTATACTATGGAACGACGAATGTGACTAAATTCTGTATGCTACCAAACTGTACTGATAATTCTAACTTAACCAAGTGAAGCAAGATCTGCACTGATTAACATTTCTGTACAGTTATTCCACAGGCTGAGTTAGTCCCAGAGAAACCAAAGAGATCTGCTCTGAACCAACTCACCAGGTTACTGCTTCGCAAATATAACTGTGGAGTCCGGCCTGTCCAGAACTGGACCAAACCAACTACCATTTACATTGACCTTATAATCAAATCTGTCCTAGATGTGGTGAGCGCATTTCAACCTTTAGAGAGATTACTTGTATTACTTGTACTGCAGACAATGAACAATTTTTATGCCAAGCTTTTTTATATGCAATGCACAGGAATGTTAACTGTTAGAAGTTGTTAACTAAATAAATGAATTGCACAGTTCTTAAAGTGTGTTTCTATGTCAGTAAAATATAGTAAATTTGCACATCTTTTCACAGGATGGACAGACTCAGAAAGTGACCACCAGCATTTGGTATCGCCAAGTTGGTATCAATTAATTTGTCTACGAAAATACACAGCAGCATTATTGTATATGGCTAACATACTTTATTCAGATTAGTCTGATGCAGATTGTTTATGGTAGCTGTTTTTAAAATGTTTTTGCACTGTAACTTCTTGAAATCAAACCTACTGTCCTTTGACTTTTACCTGAATATTTACTTGAAATATTATGAATAGACCAGTATATGAATATATCAGTATATATTACACATTATATACATACCTGAGTGCCCACATAATCGGCATGTCTTATTCCTTTAATAGAAGAATGCAGTGAATGAGCAGGTTTCATAAACCACATTTAATTTTATCTTTACGAGACAGATCCAGCAAAGAAGCACGTACACAATAATTCAATTTTGAAATGCATGGAATCTGATATTTGAGCGATCTGAATCTTTCTCATGGGACCTGCTAGGTGATAACAGTAAACCGCATTACTCTAATGTTTCAGATATGGAACGATGAGTTTCTTGTTTGGGATCCTGAAGAGTTTGATGGAATCACTGAAATATCACTGTCCTCGGATGCCATCTGGGTGCCTGATGTCATCATAAGTGAATTGTATGTACATGATAGATGTATCTCTCCAGCCTGCATCACAAGCTCCTTTTGTGTTCTGGAAATGAATTTTGTCGAGTTATACTCTCATTGCATCATATGTCTTCCTATCTCTCCAGCGTCGATGTTGGCAAATCCCCAGTCATCCCATATGTTTATGTCAACTGCTCAGGAACAGTAAAAAACTACAAACCCATCCAGGTGGTCTCAGCCTGTCACCTGGAGATTTATGCCTTTCCCTTTGACAAGCAGAACTGCACTCTGACCTTTCGCAGCTGGCTCCACTCAGGTAAATTACTCACTCGTACACAGCATGTGCTTTGTACACAAGCTGGCCTCCGTATAATGAGAGTTGCTGTGATTACTGAGTGTTTTTGATCAGCCCTGGTTAGAATCTTTTAAAAGCTGACATATTTTAAATAAGCTCCTCGCAAACCTGCCAACATAAACACTTAATTGAACAATAACACAATGAACTGCTGATGTGTTTCTCTGGCAGTGAATGAAGTGGATTTAGCTCTGTGGAGGCCTGCTGAGGAAATCGCCAATGATACGAGAGAGTTCATGAATGATGGTGAATGGGAGCTGCTGTCTGTCCCTTCTCACTACTGGACACTGAATCTAGAGAACAGAGACTACGCACAGATTCAGTTTAATGTGAGAATTAATCCTGAACTTATTCAATCAGTACAAAGGACATTCACTGGCAGCTTTACATGTCAAGTTTTCAATTTTATCTGTATAGTGCGTTTCACAAAACACAGTGTGTCAAAGCAACTTTCATGATATCTTTATACCTTACAGTCACATTTAGATTAGAGATAGGCGATAACATGGTTTACATTTTGCGATGATATAATCTGTATGCATGTGGATAAAGTTGGACATATTTATATTTGACTTTATGTATACAGTAGACCTGTGCGATAATATAGTTTATGTTTTGTGAGAACATCTTAACACAACCTTCCTGTGAAACAAAAGGCTTATAGGGATAATTCACCCAAAAATGAAAACTCTCTCATTAATTACTCGCCCTCATGTAGTTCCACACCCGTAAGACCTTTGTTCATCTTCGGAACACAAAATAAGATGTTTTTGATGAAATCAGAGAGCTTTCTGACCCTGCGTAGACAGCAACGCAACTGACACATTTAAGGCCCAGAAAGGTAGTAAGGGCATTGTTAAAATAGTCCATGTGACATCAGTGGTTCAACCGTAATTTTACGAAGCTACAAGAATACTTTTTGTGTGCATAGAAAACAAAAATAATGACTTTAATCAACAATTTCTTCTCTTCTGTGTCAGAACGAGCGTTCAAGAGAGTATCACGATGCATGCGTGTGCATTCCTCTGCTTGTAAACAAGGCGCAGCATCGTGGTGCTCTTATGATGTATGTCACAACAAAAATATCTGTTACTACTTCCTTTATATTGTGAATACTTAAAAATCAATTGTAATCCATCCAGCCATCCATTCTCCAAGCTGTTTATCCTCAGCAGGGATGCTGGATCCCACTGTCTCGGGTCACAAAATCAAATGTAATTTAATTTAAAATTGTTTTGAAAAATATTATATTATATTGTTGTTTATTTTGAATTGAAATGGCATTTTCTTATAAAAATATTTTTTATATATTTAGAATTTCTTATTTACCCGTCACTGCCAAATTTGACTTGCATTTAAAGTCTGACAAATGTTCATTTTGGACCCTGACTGAGACATTAGGCACGTAACAGTAGGCCAGACATGCTAGCTAGAGTATTGATGTTAGTCTGACATGTCACAACCCTTCTGCAAGCTTTGCATGGCTGTTAGTGGAGTCACACTAAAGCTAACAGATGAGGCTTAGCGGCAGACAACACACAGAAAGGATGATGATAATGAGACTGTCTTTCTGGCATTTGATCAATGAGCGTCGTGTTCAGTGGGAGGAATGGGCCAACAGCTCAAAGCTCGTGGGCAATCCACCCTGTTCCACTAAGATGCGCACACCATGGAAACGGCCATGTACTTTGATTACCTTTGCTCTGCGGCTCATTGCCGAAGCCATTTAGGGATCCATATTTGTGTTTTTACTCATTGGCCAAATGGGTGGGGAACATGTTTAAGTCGGTATGAAATTGCTCTTTGTTGTACTGTGGAAGCTTAAGCAGCCTTAAATAAGGAAAGGGAAATGGATGGTCCTGATCCAGATGAGGGGCAGCGAGAGGAAATAACTCTGTGGCAGCAAGGTTGATCAGGACGCTCAAGAATCAAGTCTGGGTTCTCAGGGGGAGCTGAGGTGTGGGAAAACAATTTCAGCTCTAGAATGAGAAATTGGACTGATTTAGCAAATCCAGGAAATGAGGAGAAGGCTTAAGCTTATGTAATTCCCCTTTAGACACAGCCATCTCAGACTGCTCCATGAGCACATTTATCTGAGGGCAAGTAATGGAATAAATATCACCCAGAGAGAGCCCGTTCAATTCCAGCCTTTCTGTCTCTCTCTGTAGGTGCTGATCCGCAGGCGCCCCCTGCTGTACGTGGTAAGTCTGCTCATCCCGAGCATCTTCTTCATGGTGGTGGATGTCACCAGCTTCTATCTGCCTCCGAACAGTGGCACTCGCATCACTTTCAAGACCAGCATTCTCTTGGGCTTCACTGTAATCAGAGTCAATCTGATGGATGAAATCCCTGCGACCGCTATTAAAACACCCCTCATTGGTATAGTACAGTTAGAGGTCTTCCTAATTACAATGTTCACCTATTAACAACACTCTTGATGGACAGCAGCCTCACCTTTCTGACAATAATGTTTGCTCTTTTTTGCCACAGGGGTCTTCTTCGCTGTCTGCATGGCCCTGCTGGTGCTGAGTTTGGCAATGTCCATTTTCGTAGTGAAGCTTTTGCATTACAGTGAAAAGGAAATCAAGGAGATGTCCATGTCCGCTTGCTTACTAGACAAATACGGCTCAATGGATCAGAGCTTTATTGAGAGCGCTTTCACATCGATGAAGACACTAGATGATATGGAGCAGTCCGGAGGTAGGAGAGAAAATACTATCTATTTATACAATAGGGTTCTATACTTTGAAATAGTTAGGAACAATGTTTTTACAATGTCTATTCATTTCTTAATTTCAGCATATACTAATACATTTTAAAATGTTTAAATAAAATGAGTTATAGACAAACATTAATTAACATTGACCAATAGTTTATTCATAAAAGAACATTAATGTAGATGAAAAAAGTTTGTGTCAGCATTGATAGCTTTGTGTGGGCAGCGTGCCGATATACAGCACTGTTGCGCTACGGGCGTCCAGAGTTCAAATCCCAACTCGAGGACCTTTCCTGATCCCAGCCTCCTTTTCTCTCCCCCACTTTGCTTCCTGTCAGTTCTGATCTGTCCTATCGTAATAGGTGAAAATGGTGAAAATGCCAAAAAAAATGTGTTAATGTCATTCATTATTACACAGCTGACATGAATGATTCTGATTGGCCAGTCACTGAATTCTGCAGTCAATTCATTTATTTTTATTCATTACACTTGCTCTCCAGAGGATCCACTGCAGTGAATGGGTGCCGTCAGAATGAGAGTCCAAACAGCAGATTTGATGGACTGGGGTTGTATGTATTACTTGTGGATTATCGTGATGTTTTTATCAGCAGTTTGGACTCTCATTCTGACGGCACCTGTTCGCTGCAGAGGTTCCATTGGTGAGCAAATTATCAAAAGATGAATATCTCCAAATCTGTTCTGATGATGAACTAACTCATATACATCTTGGATGGCCTGCTGTAAGCTTGAGTTTTAATTTTAAGATTAAAATTTGAAATGAATGAAAATTCCGTCATTAATTTTACTCACCCTCATGTCATTCCAAACTCGTCAGACCTTCGTTCATCTTTGGAACACAAATTAAGATATTTTTGACGAAATCCGAGAGCTTTCTGACCCTGCATAGACAGTAACACAACGACCACGTTCAAGGCCCAGAACGGTAGTAAGGACATTGTTAAAATAGTCCATGTGACATCAGTGGTTCAACTTTAATTTTATGAAGCTACGAGAATTTTTGCGCAAATATAACAAAAATAACGACTTTATTCAACAATTTCTTCTCTTCTGTGTCAGTCTCCTCTGCCTTTCACGAGAAGACCACAACAAATAATAATTGTGCTCTCTCTCTGATCCAGGCTTCGAGTTTGATCTCTCTCCAGAGCCAGACCTGTTCTCTCTGACAGAAGTCTCAAACAATGACTCTCCACTGGAGAAGATCCTGCAGGAGGTGGTGTCTCTCAGACTGTACCTTCAGGAGGAGGACAATGAGGGCAGTTCACAGTCTTACTGGGTGGAACTGTGCCTGAAAGTGGACAAGCTCCTCTTCTGTGTGTACCTGCTAATTATGCTCATCTATGTCATGACTCTACTGCTGCTCTGGGGTGTCTGGAGCTCTGCCTGAAAGTCTGAAGGAGGTGGTTGGGGAAAAAGAGGGGTAATGAGAAGAGAAGGACAAAACGGAAGTAGAGGGGATGGAGGAAGTTAAAACAAAGTGACAGATTTCACAACTGCAGTTTTAGTTTTAAAGTATAATTAATTACATTTGATACCTACTATTAACATGAATTCAGATTTTCTTCTGTAGATTGACTCTATAATATAAAACGAGCCCAGTTTGCCAAACAAGATTTATATAGGTGGAGTCCTTATTTGTAAAACATGGTTAAACGTACTTTCAGTAATGTAAAAATCATAACTAGTTGTGAGCAAATTGCCTTCATGTTGTATGTGATTGTTTGCCATAAAATAAAGAAAAACAAATTAATGAACAAATTTATGTTTGAATATTGTCTTTCTCTTCCATGCTTCTCTTCTTTTCACTAATAACACTCAAATGTTTTGCTTTAACTGTAGCACTTGATGATAAGGGACTGTCACTGAAATAAACCCCCATTCATAAACATGGAGGTCGCTTTTTATGTTAATATTCTATTAATATATGAATGGCAATAGTATCTATTTTTAATGGCATATGTTCAAGTGGAAATTTACAAAATTTTTTAACTCAAATGTAGAATCTTAAGATGCTGTGACTTTAACTTACATTTTATATACGCTTGCATTTTACTATAACTTTTGATTTTTTTTTATTTGTAAAGCAAGTACATGGAATCAACAATTAAATAATACTGTAAATTGTAAATGATACTGTTGAACATCAACGTGCTAAAATAAATAGTGCTTTGCAAAATAAGTTGTATTGTTTTGAGATTTTGTTCTGCTAAAATAAATACTTTATTATAAATACACACGTCCTGAATAAATAAAACAGTTAATAAAAATCATGCTATTGTAAAATTGTTTTACTAGGTAATCAAAATCCACTTAACTAAATTAACTGGTTTTATTAAATTCAAACATGGAAAATGATTTAATATGTCGGAATCAATTTTACTACATATATTTACACAAACAAATGTAATTTTAAGGGCCAGATTACAGAGCATTCTTTGAAAAATGACACATGAGAATGAAGAACGTATGTTTATATGCCCCTCCCTGTACTGTAACATTATCATATATCAAGCTCCAGTTTCCTTACCGAAAAATAAACCACAATCACCTTCACATCACTATCATTATAGTACATTTTCATTACATCGCTTCTCAGAGCTGCCAGGTCAGTCAGAAAAAAAAGCACCTAATTCAATTCCTCATCAAAATTCTGATAATATTTTCCTGACACAAATCTAATCACCTGCCTATTGCCGGGCTAATTAAGTCTCATCATGGCTGGGTGAAGTATTAGATTACAGTTAATGTAGTAGTATAAGTGCTCATGGAAATTGACTTGAACTTGGTGGTGAAATATGACCCATGAAATGTCAATGGTAGCTGTAATTCATGCGCCGTCCGCTGTTGAGTTAATGTGAGAGAGAAAAACACTAGTATTATCATTTGACGATGTCTATGTTGTTCATCCTGTTATATTTAAAATCTTAAACAAATAAATAACCCATTGCCTCCATGCTCCATTTTTAACAGGATAATGAGGCCTAATAGAACATGCTGTTTATAAAATAATTGTGAATAAGTAGTTTTTGAAGTACAATGTTTAGAAGAAATAGAACTCTATCTGTATCTAGCTTTTCAAGAGTAGCTACACAATGCTTGTCATGCTTATATAGTTAATTCTCTCCGTTGTGTCTCTTGGGACAAGCTGAAGTGCTTTGGACATGCCTAAGCTGTGGGATGATCATACAGAAGAGGGAGGGAGGGTGGACTAAGTGCAGTTATGACACAGTCCGAGCGTTTATGGAAAACTCAGAGATAACTAATGGAGCATCACTGGAAGGAAGCAGCCTCAGGCTAGAAGCCTGCGAGAAGAACCCAGAGCAACGCTAAACGGCTCAGCACAATGAAATGTTCAGCACTCTGGACAGCTCTCTGCGTTTGCATGTATGTGGCGGTGGTGGCTTGCTCAGGTAACTTCTCTTATACTTTATTTTTGCTTTTGATTATAAAAACAAATTGCGTTTGAGCTTTCAAACGAACAAACGCTGTACTTTCACATTAAACGAGCTTAAGACTCAATGGCTGTGTCTCAAAACCTAGTGAGCTGCCAACCAAGACAGCATTTTTGGTCATCAAAGGAAATTAGGTTGGTCATTATTGGTCATCATCATCTAAATTAGACAGCTCTCTAGGTTTTGAGACACCATCAATATTGCTATTAATTCATTAATATGCATTCACGTGTATCTGACAGCTTAACCTTTTCATGCTGAAGCTGAATGAAGTAAAAGTGATAAGTGGCTATTCTTTTGTCTCGGTGTAGTGAAGAAGCTGAGCAATAACACTGGGCGATTCGCCAATGCCACTCTGGTTCGACTAAATGAGTTTTTAAGTGCCGGATATAAGAAAGGAGTTCGACCAGTGCGCGACTGGAGGCAGTCAACGACGGTGGCTATTGACCTAATGGTTTATGCGATTCTTAATGTGGTGGGTAGAGGTCTCAAAAGTCTATTAAATATGTAAACTATAACGGTCTGTTAATTAAGACTTTTTGCGTTTATTCTTTTGTATATATTTTTGTGCCACACAGGATGAGAAGAACCAGGTTTTGACAACATATGTGTGGTACAGACAGGTATGTTGGTGGAAAATACAAGATGAATTTAAATCTAAAATATTAGATAACTGACAACATCAAAAGATCCGATTTCTGAACGAATGACTCTTATGAGCCGGGTAGAGTGAATCAAGAACGTGCGGTGCAAACGATGTAGTCCGTTTTTCATACATGAATATCTGTGAGTCGGTTCTTTTTATTGATTAATGAACGTACAGTAGCCTACTCCAGTGTTGTTGTTTTTTGTGAAGCAACAATTTGAAGCGAGAAGCAATCGTTTGACGCGTATGAGCAGATCATTTCATTGTGTTTCGAAAACATACAACGCGATGACCGAACAAATGACTCATACGAGCCGTTTTCTGTTTTTGTGTAGGCCTATCAGTAATGTACGGCAAAACAAATGACTCTTTTCTTCTTAATGAAATATAAATGTAAACAGCAGACAGCGTCGTTTGATTTCCGAATGAATGACTCTCAAGAGCCAGTTTTAGTGAATCAATAACACAGAGATTCGTTTATAACATCTCTAAATTAAACAAGAACAGTTACTTGCTATGGTTAATTAAGGCTATTGAGACTTAATAGCAGTGTGCAGTTTTTGTACTTGACATTTCTCTAACCTCAAAAGCAATGGACAGATGAGTTCCTTGCGTGGGATCCAGAAGAATTTGATGACGTTAAACAGATATCCATTCCCACTGCCAACATCTGGGTTCCTGATATTCTTATCAATGAATTGTGAGTAGACTTGACATAATGAGATAATTGAGACGTTAACGGTAGAATTACTGAACCCTTTTGCCTGCTTGCTCCCTCCCTCTCTCTGTCCTCTGCAGTGTGGATGTAGGAAAGTCTCCTGAAATTCCTTACGTCTATGTAGGCCATACTGGGCTTGTTCGCAACTATAAGCCTATCCAGGTAGTGACCGCCTGCTCCCTCAACATCTACAACTTTCCTTATGATGTCCAAAAATGCAGCCTGACTTTCCAGAGCTGGCTACACACAAGTAAGTAAATGCATTTCAATGAGCTTGAGAGAGATCATTCAGTCATCTGTGACAAATGTACCTCCTACACACAGAATCCAAGTCTTAAAGGATTTTGAGAGATGTGATCTATCTTAAATCATTTATGAAACTCTGAAGCACGAAAGCTTAATAAAATACAGACAAGCATAACGTTGTTTTTCCAAAAACAACACATAGCAGAAATAAGGATGTCCTGGAATTGTAGCATTTCAGAAACGATTCGAAGACAACACTGCTTTTCCTGAAAGCTGAATGAACTGACCTTTAACCTGATCTCATCCCGTAGCTAAAGACATCAACATCACACTAATGAGAACCCCTGAGGAAGTAATGAACGACAAGAGTGTGTTCATGAACCAGGGAGAATGGGAGCTGCTTCACGTCCTCTCTACATACAAAGATTTCAGCATAGATAATGATGATTACTATGCCGAAATGAAGTTCCATGTGAGTAACGTAATAATGCCAAATTAAGCCATGGCACACATTAGCATTTGCAAATGAAAAATGTCAGGGATACAAATAAAAGATTTTTGCAGTCAGGACAGACCGAAGTCTTACTGACTATGTTAAACATAATTGTATCAGCTTTGTATTATTACTGAGTGTTGTGTAACAGCGAGCTATAACCCCAACAATTTAACCAATTAAAAATGAGCTACAGATCAATATGTATTAGCAGAGCAATATTCCATCAACATTTGCAGTTACAGAAGAAAATGTGTTCCAACACTTCTTGGTATTAAAATACATTCAGAATTTTGTGTAAACATAATCTGCATACATGATCAAATAATGTTACAAAAGATGTGTTTGAGCTTTCTATTCATCAGTTTCCGCAAAAATAGTAACATTGATAAGAAATCCTTCTCGAGCACCAGATGCGTATATTAATATGATTTCTGAAGGATCACTGAAGACTGGAGTAAAGACTGCTAAAAGTTCTTGTCATCACAGGAATAAATAACATTTTAAATTTCATTCAAATAGTAAAGTTATTTTAAATTGTAGTATTTCACACCATTAATGTATTTTAGTGCACCACTAAATGCACATGGTCCAAATGTCTGGTCACATTTCTTTTAGGAAGCAGTTTTAAATTAGTACCCAAGTGAAATAAAAACTAAGTGAGAAAGATCAACATTATGTGAAAGACGTCTCTTTCTTTTATCGTCAGGTTGTGATCCGACGCAGACCTCTGTTCTACACAGTCAACCTCCTGTTGCCCAGTGTATTCCTGATGGTGATGGACATCGTTGGATTCTACTTGCCACCAGACAGCGGCGAGAGAGTATCCTTCAAGATCACCCTGCTCTTGGGCTATTCGGTCTTTCTCATCATCGTCTCTGACACTCTGCCAGCGACTGCCATAGGGACCCCTCTCATTGGTAATGAGGTCTTTCTGATTCATAGAACATGACCTGATGCATTTCAAAAAGTCACTCAATCATTCATTCTTTATTTCCTGATTCCTGAAGATTATTATTGTGTGTGAGAGGTAATTTAGTCTACTGCATCTAGACATTATTAAATGTCCTTAGATAGAGGTTTTTGTTATTTGTAGCAAGTGGTGTGATCCAGTACAGTTTTCTCTCAGCTGGCCGCACTTCTGATGGCAACAGTCAGAAAGCAAAAAACAAGACATTTCTTGAGTTTTTCAACTGAAGTCAATCCACATGTCCATTGATTTTCAATATGGAAGCGCAGCTGTGAGGAAGCTTGTGCGGAAATACACAGCGCTGATTAATTTGAGACATAAGGAGAACAGCCTAGATCACTACAGAGGTTTCAAGTTCCAATGCGATTGCTTTCAAACACTAACACACTAAAGACTACAGAGGGCTTGCATTTTCTATTGTTTCGTTTTATTAAGAAAGGTATTGAGAGAAATAAATCCTCTATAAGATCTCAACAAAACAAGTAAATATAGAATACAACAATACAGAAAAATAACAATGCTTGACCTCTGGGTAACTTAGTAATATTATCATGCTGAAACAGCATAAATATATACAGTGGAAATTTGGGATATAAAATACAATTTAAACCTGGGAATAAATGCTTTAGGATTTTGAAAAATTTACAACAGAGAAACATTATGAACAAGACAATAAATGTTAAATATTTAAAATTCTACACTAGTTCTAGTTCACCAATCAAATAAGCAAATTTGTGGCATTGATTACATGACTATGTATAGATGATATTCTATCAGCATTTCCTTCTATCTAGTGTTTAAAATTATTAAATTAATGGGTCATATATATATGTGAAGAGTTCAGATGCAAAAGCGTCTAAGATGCGAAAGCCATCTGAAATTTTCTTCTAGGCTCCTATGCTTAGGTTCAGTAATTTTACTTTAATGGCAATGTATAGGTCTTTTTCTATGCCATTAAAGTGAAAGAAAGAACTGAACATAAGCATAGCAGCCTGATAAAAATTCTAATTTTATATGAAAATTTCAGACGACACTTAAGAGGCTTTTGCATCTGAAGTCTTCAATTATAGCTATCTTTCTCGCTGGTTAACCGACTCCTGTATAATAAGGACCCCGTTAGTTATTACATACACCTCTTTCTAATGTATGGGGTTAGCGAGATTTTTTTAAAATAAATTTCTTTTATTCAGTAAGGATGCATAAAACTGATCAAAAGTAATAGACAAACAAACATAAACAAAAAACTATTTCAAATAAATGCTGTACTTTTGAACTTTCTATTCTTCAAAAAAAGCCTGAAAAAAGTATCAAAATATTAGGCAGCACAACTGTTTTCAATGATAATATTCAGAAATGTTTCTTGAGCACCAAATCAGCATATTAGAATGATTTCTGAAGGATCATGTGACACTAAAGACTAGAGTAATGGCTGCTGAATATTCAGCTTTGCCATCACAAGAATAAATTACATTTGAAATATATTAACAAAATAGTTTTGACCATATTACTGTTTTGTTTTGTTTAAATAAATGCAGACTTGATGACAGAGATATCTAAAACTCTTTAGAAAACATTGTAAAAATCTGAACATTTTAATTCTGTGTTTCTGTTTTGCTCAGAAAGAGCACAAATAAGAGGAAACACTGAATGTAAGCATATGTTATGTCTGTGTATTTGAGTGTAGGTGTGTACTTTGTGGTATGCATGGCGCTGCTGGTCATCAGCCTGACCGAATCGGTTTTGATCGTGAGGCTGGTGCACAAGCAGGATCTGCAGTCTCGTGTGCCCCAGTGGGTCAAACACCTGGTGCTGGAGAAGGCCACGGTACTGCTCTGCATTCGCAACAAGAAGTTCTGCTCGATCCTCTCGCAGGGATCTGACCTGCCGCTCTACAAAGAAAACAACATGAACACAGGTAACTGACCCTTCGCTAAGCCCCGCCTTAAACATTACTGACCAATCCTACCTTAGCAACTGTTGCCATCCATACATCGGTAAAGTTTGACATAGCAACAGTACCAAAGTGGGTGGAGCTTAGCAAATGTGCTCTCTAGGTGGTGGAAACAAGCTCTGAAATTGACCTTTGATTCTTTAAGCAGTCCACTGCAACCATCACAGCTGCGAGGGATCCAGAGACTCTGGGAGAAACCTGGGTTTGGGGCTGTCCACGCGGGACAGCGGGTCTCCCGTCATGGACGGCATCCTGCGCGAGATCACCACCATCCGCCAGTTCCTGGAGAAGAAGGATGAGAGCAGGGAGATCGCTAAGGAGTGGCTGCAGGTGGGGTACGTGCTGGACGTCCTGCTGTTCCGCGTCTACCTGCTCACCGTGTTGGCCTACAGCATCACTTTAGGCACACTGTGGTCCGTCTGGCAGAACGTCTGACCGCAGATGTGGGTCACAGAGGGAAGGCGCCAGTTCTGTCTCACTGCTTAATGTAAATGCAGTGTTTGACGTAGTTGAAGTGCTCGTAATCTGATTGTTATCTCACAAGAGAATAACTTGAGCACCATAGAGGAGAAATGTGCTTTCAAATCAAGAGTTATTACTTGTAGACTGCTGTTCTTGCCAGATGAAAGCTCTTTAAACTGCAGTCTCTGAAAAGCATACAACATACATGTATGATTGTTATAATATCGCAGTCTTCTCATATTCAGTACAACAGCGCGACTGCAAGTGTGATATTCCCTTTTTACAACAGTAAAACAAAGAAGTTAAAAATGAATAATTCACATTTTAGACACATATTTTGGTTATGTTGTCTCTGCCGATGGAAATAGTTTCAAAGACGTCAAAGAAAGAAAGCAGCAAACACAGACAAACAATGCTTTAAAACATATATGAAATACATAACTCGTGAACAGCATATCAAAACCTTCAGCAGTGTATTGTGCCTGCCTGAGTATTCCAGTATTAAGAAAAAAATTCACCTTCCTCATTTGATTAATCACACTGACATAAACTACCGTTCAAAAGTCAGTTGGTTCATATTTTTTTTTTAAATTAATACTTCTATTCAGCAAGGACACATTAAAGTAAAACCAATCAGCATATTACAATGATTTCTAACAGACTGGAGTAATGGCTGAAATTTCAGCTTTGCCACTAAATTACATTTTAAAATATATTAAAATAGAAAACAGTTCTTTTAAATTGTAATATTTCACAGTATTTCTGTTTTTAATGTATTTTGATTATAAATGGAGTTGAAATGTTTGAACAGTAGTGCATTCACGTCAACCCTATTTGCATATGTTGGAATCAAATAATTGAAGTTTTATGCAGTCATTGAAACAACAATCTATCCTTTAGGTTCCAATTAAAATCCTTAATTCCATTTCACTTCTGTTATCCTGATAAAATCTGTAGTACTGCGAGAAAAAAAACATTCAATTTGTTGAAATGTAAACATCTTGTAAACTGTCTGTATTTCTGTGTCTTGAGAAGATGTTGGACTGTGTCTATATTGTGTTCTCTCCAGCCCAAAGGCGGTTGAGTATTAGTCGTTGCCTGTGACACTAAATGTACTAATTGTAAAGATTTTCACCTCACTGGGAATGCACTCAGCAGGCCTGGGGTGATTGGATAAATGCCATCGACACCCTACATAATTAAAGAAAAAAAAATCAGTTAGACAGTAAATGGGAGCATTGATCCCAATACAATCAATGTGGCAACATCTCTCCATCCCGCCAGCACACCACAGTCCTGAATTAGGTATAAAACTCTGTTTTGGGAGGAACAACAGTTAGAATATGCTACTCTTAATTTAAAAAACAAAAAACAAAACAAAAATATTATCATAAGTACCATTCAACAATAACACCACCACAACAATAGACCCTTGATGTTTGCACTTAACTTTGACCAGCAGAGGGCTTTTAAGGCCATGTAATGTATTTAAGGCACTGCTGATGTTAGGGACATCACAACATACTCCAGAGTTTCACTGGTATCTGTAATATTAAATACAGTCTGCATTTGGAGCGCACACAATAGGATTTCAGTGCCAGAGGAATTTCATTATCAACCAAGAACGGAATGTTGGCAGGCTGAAGTTGGCAGTGTAATTCCTGAAAGCCATACACAGTCATAACAAATGGCTTCAAGTGGCATTTGTAGGCTGTTACTTGTTTAGCAAATTCATCTGCTGGAGGTCGTCCACCGGCTGTGGCTGGGCCCGGTCGCGCCCACAGGCACGGCTTAGCTGGGAACACAATCGAAGGGATTTGAGAAGACCACGGCCACCATTCAGTCCTTCGCTGTCTAAACTTCCCTTGTCCATTAGATCATATCTGGGTCAAAGAGCAACCAAAGATGGGACCCCCTGCTCGCCGCACAAAAGCTATTCACGCAAAGAAGGTCACGTGACCTTAGCCGAAAACGGGCGGTCTTGGGTGCCAACAGCACCAGCGTCGCTCTAATCATGATTCTTAACTTCCTAAGGCCTTGCAAAGCAAATATACAATCTGAACCCTGCTGTCTTTCGAAGACGATCATTAAAAAAATCTGTTTCATCTTAAGAGATAGAACTAATTAAAAGACTCATTAGCACAGCACACTGAGGTAGCATTGTGTGCTTTATATGAGGCACATTATTTCCAGAGATAGTTAGAAGGTGAAAAGGGATAACAGCGTTTCATTAGCCACTGTAAAGGTGCAGTCACATTTACCATTTTTCAGCTAATTTTAGCGGGCGAATTTCACATGAGGGCGTCATTTCTAACGTCAATAGCATTTGAGGAGAATGACTTATAGTCATAAAATCAACTGTAAAGTGTTCATTTAGGTGTCAACTATAATGCACACCTTATACATTTTTGATATTTGTTAAAATAAACTGTAAATCATTTGTAAAATATGCTACTTTTTCACAACCGAATGGGCTCAAACACAAATTTAAAGCTCAATAGCATTTGAGGAGAATGACTTACAGTCATAAAAACAACTGTAAAGTGTTCATCTAGGTGTCAACTATAATGCACAACTTTTACATTTTTTATATTTGTTTAAATAAACTGTAAATCATATGTAAAAATTTCTATTTTTCACTACCAAATGGGCTCAAATGCAAAATATGCCATAATTTAATGCTCAACAGCATTTGAGCAGAATGACTTAGTCATAAAAACAACTGTAAACTGTTAATCTAGGTGTCAACTATAATGCACACCTTTTACATTTTTTATATTTATTAAACTTTAAATCATATGTAAAAAATAGCTTTACTCTGCCCCGCCAGAGCATTGCGAATATATATTGAGCATTCCACCCCGTTCAGGCAGTCGGAACAGCTTTTTGTATGCTTCGGTGTCCGCATCAAGGGGTGTCCGGTCACGAAGCAGAGACTTTCCAAATGGATAATCGACACTATCGCGCTAGCATACTCTTCTTTGGGCCTACAATGCCTCATGGGAGTAAGAGCCCACTCAACAAGAGGCGTTGCCTCTTCCTGGGCTTGGTCTAGCGGTGTGTCCATTGCAGAGATTTGTGTGGCGGCCGACTGGGCCTCGTCATCCACATTTACCAGGTTTTATAATCTGGATGTCCCAGCCTTACAGACCCGGGTCCTTTCTGCTTAAATGGACTCATTCTGGCCATATGGCAAAACCAGTGCTCAGAGGGTGGAGGGGGGCGGTTGTGGGGGTGCCTTCGTTTGGCACTGGTAGTGCTCGGGGGGTTTGTTCGACCGGGCACTTGGGGTTGGGTCCGGTATGTGGGGCGTAGGGGGCAGGATTTCTTGTGGAGGACGAGGTTAGGGGCGTGCAGGGCGGTCGCGGGCGGTGCAGCGCCAGGGCTGACCTCTCTGAGTTTAGCCCTACTGCCTTTTGCGGGGTTTCCCTGCAAAATACTTGGTCCCTCTAGGCCCCCTTGTGTGCTTAAGGCAAGTTCAAGTATTAGTCGTTCTTCTAGCATAGCACTGTGGGATTGTACTGGTTCTCCATAGCGTCTTAGCAGACGCAGTACGAGTGAAATATCGATAGGGAACGTACTCGGTTACTAACGTAACCTCGGTTCCCAGAGATACGGGAACGAGTACTGCGTTGCTAGCCGGGCTATGTAGCTGCACGACTCAGTCATCGCTTCAGTCGAAGCAACCAGAGGATCCTATGGCGAAGTGCCCACTTGTATTGCCAGATGCCCCGCCCATTCTGGTGGGCTTTGTCTCCATAGGCTCGTGCAGCTCCGCTGCCGAGTCATTGGTTCGTTTTTTAATTCACTGCACGAACCAATGGCCGTGCAGTTACACTGCATTATTGAAAAAGCTTCAGTATTCGGAGAAAAAGGAGTTTTTCCCATAGCGTCTTAGCAGACGCAGTACTCGTTCCCGTATCTCAGAGAACCGAGGTTACATCATAACAGAGTACGTTTATTTTAATAAATATAAAAAATGTATAAGGTGTGCATTATAGTTGACACCTAGATGAACAGTTTACAGTTGTTTTTATGACTGCAAGTCATTATGCTCAAATACTATTGAGCTTTAAAATACAAACCCGATTCCAAAAAAGTTGGGACACTGTACATTTTGTGAATAAAAACAGAATGCAATGATTTGGAAGTTTCAAATTTCAATATTTTATTCAGAATCCAACATAGATGACACATCAAATGTTTAAACTGAGAAAATTTAAAATTTTAAGGGAAAAATAAGTTGATTAAATTTCATGGCATCAACACATCTAAAAAAAAGTTAGGACAAGGCCATGTTTACCACTGTGTGGCATCCCTCTTCTTTTTATACCAGTCTGCAAACGTCTGGGGACTGAGGTGACAAGTTGCTCAAGTTTAGGTATAGGAATGTTGTCCCATTCTTGTCTTATACAGGCTTCTAGTTGCTCAACTGTTTTAGGTTTTCTTTGTCGCATCTTCCTCTTTATGTTGCGCCAAATGTTTTCTATGGGTGAACGATCTGGACTGCAGGCTGGCCATTTCAATACCCAGATCCTTCTTCTACGCAGCCATGATGTAATTGATGCAGTATGTGGTCTGGCATTGTCATGTTGGAAAATGCAAGGTGTTCCCTGAAAGAGACGATGTCTGGATGGGAGTATATGTTGTTCTAGAATTTGGATATACCTTTCAGCATTGATGGTGCCTTTCCACTTGTGTAAGCTGCCCATGCCACACGCACTCATGCAACCCCATACCTTCAGAGATGCAGGCTTCTGAACTGAGAGCTGATAACAAATTGGGTTGTCCTTGTTCTCTTTAGTCTGGATGACATGGCGTCCCCGTTTTCCAAAAAGAACTTCAAATTTTAATTCGTCTGACCACAGAACAGTTTTCCCACTTTGCCACAGTCCATTTTAAATGAGCTTTGGCCCAGAGAAAACGCCTGCGCTTCTGTATCATGTTTAGATATGGCTTATTTTTTGACCTATAGTTTTAGCCGGCAATGGCGAATGGCACGGTGTATTGTGTTCACTGACAATGTTTTCTGGAAGTATTTCTGAGCCCATGTTGTGATTTCCATTATAGTAGCATTCCTGTATGTGATGCAGTACCGTCTAAGTGCCCGAAGATCATGGGCATCCAGTATGGCTTTATGGCCTTGACCCTTACGCACAGAGATTGTTCCAGATTCTCTGAATCGTTGGATGATATTATGCACTGTAGATGATGATAACTTCAACCTCTTTGCAATTTTTCTCTGAGAAACTCCTTTTTGATATTGCTCCACTATTTTTTTCTTTTCTTTTTTCTTCTTCGGCCGCAGCATTGGGAATTGGTGATCCTGCCATCTTGCACTTCTGAGAGACCCTGATGCCACTCTGAGAGGCTTTTTTATACCCAATCATGTTGCCAATTGTCCTAATAAGTTGCAAATTGGTCCTCCAGCTGTTCCTTATATGTACATTTAACTTTTCCGGCCTCTTTTTGTTACCTGTCCCAACTTTTTTGGAATGTTTAGCTCTTATGAAATCCAAAATGAGCCAATATTTTGCATGACATTTCAAAATGTCTCACTTCCAACATTTGATATGTTATCTATATCCCCCCCCCCCCCCATTCTATGTGAATAAATATAAGTTTATGGCATTTGTAAATTATTCCATTCCTTTTTTACTCACAATTTGTACAGTGTCCCAACTTTTTTGGAATTGGGTTTGTATATTTTGCATTTGAGCCCATTCGGTAGTGAAAAATTGCATTTTTTTGTTTTACATATGATTTTCAGTTTATTTTAATAAATATCAAAAATGTAAAAGGTGTGCATTATAGTTGACACCTAGATGAACAGTTTACAGTTGTTGTTTTTTAGACAGTAAGTCATTCTCCTTAAATGCTATTGACTTTAGAAAAGTGTATACCAATATCGCATGCAACTTTAGAGACGGTCCCTACATTTGCGAATATCGAACTTCCAACGTCAAGCCAACTTTATGCCAGATTTTATTAGTGAGGTGTGCCTTAAATATCACTATCACTTGACAATATATATCGCTTGTGTAGCAGCACTGGGCTCATTCTTCTGTTTTCCTGTTGGAAGGCTATTTCCACAGAATGAAGGGTTGTACGAATTTTTGAATGAACTGCTCGTTTTAAAATCTTCACGGTCTACTGACATTTGTTATGACATCCACTTTGAACATTACAATGCACATGATAACTTTCGTTAACTCTACAAAGTAAAGCTATAGCTACCGCATAAACGGAAGTTCAAAGACAAAATTCAAAAAGCTGCGCAATTGTTTCTATGATGCATAACGTTTATATACGATGGACCTTTGACCGTGAAATTTCGCTAATGTGACTATCTTCATTTACTGTTGCTCTATTAAATTCAGTCATTTCAAAAGGATCCAGAGTTTTGGACATTTCTAATTGGTCAAATGAATTAGCCGCTTTGACCAACAAAACCTGCTTTAACTTAACTTCTGTGAGCGGCATCTAACACACATCCATGCTATTGACAATAACTGATCTTTTTTGTTCGCGAAATTTCGCTGCAGATTTGCTAATGTGTTCAGAGAAAACCAAAAACCAACCCAGATAGCACACGTCCCTCTACAAGATGTCTGATAAAGACCGCTTGATCTGGAAAGCATCTGCTGTTTACAAACATCTGCCAGATGTCTTTAAGATGTCAGTTTTACATACATTCTAAACCATAAACATCTTAAAGACATCTAAAAAAACGACTATTTGACATCTGATGGGAAACGTCCTATAGACGTATTACAAATGAGCAAACACTAGAAACAGCCTACCTCTTGCAGCTGTAAATGCATGCGTCGCTCGTATTAGGGGTCTACGTGTGCTATCAGGAACCAATGCAAAAATAGTGATGGAAAAGTGTATTATATTGTATACAGATCCTTGTGATATAATATCCGTGTTGTATTTGTATTATATGTGGAATCAATACATGAATAAGATTTTCATATTTTGTGATCACGTACCGTTTGTTTTCACTTCTATCAGACAATTGTTGAATATGAATTAACAAGCAAAAATTGTGGCGCTCACACAAGATGGCAGCAGTTACGCTGAGCTTTTGCTGTGCGTGTAGCCTAACACTGGCAGATGTTTACAATAATTCAACAGGATCATAACTCAAACACACACACACACACACAGAGTGTTAGACAGATACAATACCAGAGGGAGCATTAGCATAGCAGCGAATTGCCATTATTTGCTCAGATGGTTCCTGGTATTAACACAGAGCTCTATGTAATGAACACAGGCAGACTCTGTAAAGCACCGAGGTTTGTATTCTCAGCTTGTCTCCCCCCCAGAATAAAAGAGAAAAAGAGAAGCAGAGACTGCTTTTGTTTGTCTATTTCCCTCCGAATAGTAATGAGAGCAGGCAGTGAAGGGACAGAACCTGTTCTCTTCACTACCTGTGTGACTCCACTTTACTATCTTAAGGATTTATTGGATAATGTATTTGCATCAAGTTCAGTCTCGTTTAGTCCCTCTACTCTCTTAGATTGTAATATTAGACTTGGTAAGATATTTGGCATTATCTCAGCTGCAGGTGGTGCTAACCGCACTATATTCACAATGCATTAGCCATTACCTTTTATTATTAGGTTTTCCTACTCCTGTATTTTTAAAAAATAAAGATACGTTTGAATCAGATTAATCGGTAATGTTTAATGAAACTGTCTCGCCTTGTTTTACCGACTCTAGGCTGTCTATAATAAACAACGGCATTTAAGCATCATGAAGAACAGCAAATCACTTCTGTAATAGAGATTTGATGCTAAACTGATATATTTACGGTCCAAGATAAATTTAAAAATGCATTTTTTAGTGAAAAATTATATAATTTACTCCATCTTGTTACAAACCTATCCCAATGTTCATGCTTCTCTCTTCAGTGCAGAAGCAGATGGTGACCAGGAGATTGCAAACTTCAAAAATAGCATCATGAAACATTCTATTTCTACTTTGAGAAATAACTCAAAATGTACATTTTTACGTAATTACGTAATACAGTAGTGGTCACCATTCACTTTTGATTTTATACAAAAGAGCAGCTTGAACATTCTGCATAACATCTCCTTTTGTGATTCACACAGGAAAGTTCATCATATGGGTTTGGAACTACATGAGGGTGAATAAATGACAAAATATTTGTTGTATAAAGGATCATTAACTCCTGTGAGTCGAACACATGAAAAAGCCAGACAAACTTAAGTCCATTTTTTTATTTTTTTTTCTAACTGCAGATTTAAGGAATACAACTAACATTGTTATTTTGAGACTCTAAATAAAAAAAAAAAAAAAAACAACACTACAAAAACAATCTACTGTTAGTAGGATGTAAAAAATATCTTTCACTATTAAAGGCACAAAATGTACTTCGTGACAACACTGAGAAGAAAACCTGCAGCGTTCGATCTCTTTAAATTCTTTATTTTTTTCACACTCCATCAGAGAACACTGAAATGTTACAAAGAGATGTGTCTGATCCTACACCGAAAGAAAGACTACATCAGGAAACTGATGCCAATATCTGTAGCACAACATTCAGAAAGTAGTGCCACAAAAAATAGCATGTTGCTGGAAAAGACAGAGGACCGTTGCAAAGCTCTAATGCAAATTAAAATTTGTACAATTGACAACAAACTGAAAAAAAAAAATAATAATTGGGCACCTTCTAAGATTAGGCTAAGATTAGGTGCTGAGGTAGACGTAACTATAACAATTCAAATAATAATAATAATAGAACAAACAAAAATAAAATCCCCAGAAACAAAACACTATATTCTTAAAGAGCAACAGGACTGGCACTTGTGCTGTCACAAGGGAGGAAAAAAATACAGACAAGCCAGAGAAGGAGAGGGGGAAGAGAGAAACTGCTTTGTTACATAAAAAGCTTTGTTATGCTTGGTCCGACAGGGCAATTGGTCCTCAGTGCTAATATAAAAAAAAGACAACGTCTTGGTGCTTTGTTACTCAAACAGTTTAGTTTTGACCTCAATGGCACATGCATGGCAACACAGCATGAAATGGCTACTCTTTCTAGAACACCACACTGGAACACAGTGAGCCAACTCCAGGGATGCAATGATAACATAAGTACTTTAAACAACAAATAAAAATGTCTAGTAGGGGCAGTACAAATGCCGAATGTTAAAGGGACATGGTTGAAAAGTTTAATCAGCAAACCTGTTGCTGAGGCAAAAAAAGAATGAGGAAATGAAAGTAAGTTTGATTCTCAAACATCAATTTTTTCCCCCTCAAAGCAGAATATTCATTGTGAAAAACGCTCTTATTCCGATCCAAGGAATGTTTGGCTTGTCTTTGTCGAGCTGTGTATAAAACACTACAATACTGATCGGTCGCCAGTGGAACCACTGAAAATAGACCAAATGATCATCACGTAACAAAAATCGTCTCAAGTGAATCCATCCGAGATCATCATGGCACCCCTGGAGCCCTGAAGACACCAATAATTTTCTTGAAAATACAGAAACTAAGCAGATATATGTGGACAATTTGTTGAACAATTTCATTTAGGCACAAAGATATTACAGAAACATCAGAAGAACATTGAGGGAAGAACTATATCGATGCCAATATTTTTTAATCACGGTGAGAGAAAAGTGGCATAGAATATGACTTCAGATTAGTGCATTTGACACTAACGTGCTCACACAACACACACACCCCACACACCCCACACCCACACACACACACACACACACACACATTCACGCACACACACACACACACACACACAGTGAAAACACTCAAAGCAAAGTACAAAATCAAAAAGGTACACTAACATGTGACTTAATATCTCGTATTGTTGCCACATATAGCAAAACTCTGTTTTACCCATTTAACATCAGTCGACATTATCCATTTACAGAACAAAATATATATTTCTGCCTTTTTTTTTTCATGGCGCTACTAGTTTTTAAATTCTCACAGGGGGCAAGTATGCCCAAACTCACAGTGTTTTCCAGAAAACAACGGCAAGACACACGACAATTAACGTTTCCTTTGACGCGTCTTCCCATCCCTTCTTTTTTAGTCACTTCAAGTAAAAAACAAAACGTTGGCAACATTGATTGTTTTGTCTGAGATATCGTGTGCAATGGAATTGATCATTGGCATCACATCTTTTTTTGTTTTGTTTGTTTGTTGTTATTTTCACAAAGGAGAATGTGGCTGATTTAGTCCTTCACCTGCAATGTATTGACATCCAGAAAGCAACATTTACCACTATAGGATCACGCACTGTCCAACATTACCGAAGAGGAGCAAGGCAAACGATTCAAACGAGAGAATAATGATATAAAAAAAAGAACTACAAAGTTTTGCCCCACTGCAACCTCAACAAATGGAAAAAAGGGATTGACACTTAATACAAAAATATCACAATTTTATATATCAAATGGCCTCTGTTGGCTCTTGCTCAGGACTACACTCATACAAAGAAACATGTCAACTGACAGGATTTTTCGTTTTTTTTTCTTCTTCCTTTCGTCTTTGATTACCACTTGCAGTCCCAATTGTCCAACGCACAATGCACTGCTGCATATGACCTGTTCTTGGCGGCTCACGCTCTGTGAACCTTCTTTTTTCACATTACAAAACTACAATTCTATTCACATATTTTCAAGTTTAACGTTTTTTTTTTCCCCCAGACTTTAAAGTACTACACTTCACTTGTTCCATACGCACCTCCCAGATCAACTCCGACCCCGAACTTAAGGCTTCAGAAATCTCTTTTCTGCTCTTAAGGTAACAATTTACAGGGGTGGGGGGGACTGATAGGGAAAGTTCTGATTATTTTTTTCAATCCGCCTTTCCTATAAGCAAATCCTACCCTTTCATATTCGTCGCTTCCGACGTACAACACTTGAAAGCGTGAGATGAAGTTGAAATAACGCAAAACACAACAAATGTGCTTTCGCAAACGAAACAACAAAAAGAAACAAAACTTAGAGGTAGCTTACAACAAAAATGACCAAACCCACAAGCTCTTCAACAAGCAGGGTTAGTAAAACAAAACAAACAAACAAAACAAAAACATAATACCAAGTTTGGTAAGATTAATGCAAAGAAAAACAAACTTCGAACGAAAGACAATCTCTCTTCACCATGGCACTTAATTTCGTAAGTACATAAAAGCACACGCCGCTCCTGCTCGCAAAGCAAACAGTCAAATATATAAAGAAACAAAGGAAAAATTAAAACACTAGCACATGAGGTCACAAAAAAACGAGGTAATTCAAGTACGATGTGCTGAAGTAAATCAAGGTATAATAGGAAACACAAACAAAGCGAAAGGAACCAAACCAAAAGAGTTGATCTGCTCTGTTCATTCATCCCAGCGTTCCCGGCTGGACAGGCCAAGCCTCATGACCACCTACGAACACACGGATATGTGCGGACGAGCCCTGTACGTCACAGTGCCGCTCAGTCTGCAAGCCACTGACTAAAGCAGCTTCAGTCATCATTTTGGTCTCTATAACAACAGCATAAACAGTTGATTAGATTTCTAGTGTGTAATGGATGTTCTGTATGTATTGCCAAGTTACTCGTTTCGAACGGTTAAGCGATTTCAGACTTGATAAGCGAAGGAGGAGATAACATGAACATGTACAGTGTGTGCGTGTTATTCTGCTTGAAATAAACTCGAAATGTTGCGCTTGAGAAATCAACATCAAACAAAAACTGTCGTCGTGAAGTCAGCTTGTAATACGCGCTATGCCGAGAGAAAAAAAAAAGTTAAATGACATTGATGAGCAGAGTACTGAGAGCTTAGCTGATTTGTACGCTGGTTAAACCAATAAGCCCTTAATGAATGTGAATCATATGGGAGGGATCTACATGCTGACTGTCAGCCGGGCATCGTGAACATGTTTTGCAGGAAGCTTACGTTCCAGTTTGCAGTAATGACCCTGATGAACATGACTGTTCATATTTGCTGTGGAGTACCTGACTGGCACGTTACCACTGAAGGGTCTAAGTGCTTCCTGCACATCTCTGAGAGATAAACACTGTGTCTGGTTCACACTACTGTTTTTGTACCAGAAGAGGGCATCCTTATGAAGAGGAGGAATCGTTGTTGAAGTGTGTGTCGTTTGACTGATAAGACATTTAACGTTTGGGACGTAAGCTGACATGTAGAGAGTGGACTTCCCATATACGGCTATAACATGATGCTTTTTTTTTATGTTTTGCTATACTGACGGGGTAAGATTTCTGTCCGCCTTGCCCAGCACCACCAACAAATCCATCCATTTCCTGACTGTGTTTCCAGGCGCTTCAAACCCCTCGCCCTCCCGCTCCCCTCCCTCCCCGCCGTCTCCCTCCTTCAGACGTAGCAGAGGTAGAGGTAAGTCTTCTCTATCCTCCAGTCCGGGGGGATGTCTTCGGGCTTGTGGCCCTTCATGTGCTTCTGCATGGAGGAGAGGCTGGGGCAGTATTCCAGGCAGATGGTGCACTGGTACGGTGAGGCTCCGTTGTGGGTACGCAGGTGTTTGATCATGGCCGAGTAGTCCCTGGAGCGCTGGTGGCAGAGCTTGCACTCAAACGGCTTCTC
Organism: Sinocyclocheilus anophthalmus; assembly: GCA_018155175.1. NCBI lineage: Eukaryota > Metazoa > Chordata > Actinopteri > Cypriniformes > Cyprinidae > Sinocyclocheilus > Sinocyclocheilus anophthalmus. Next base: position 1,028,862 of record JADLZN010000757.1, on the reverse strand, counting down.
ACCTGCATGGAGAACAGAAAATGTCAAGATTTTGCACAACATGTCAAGAGATTTTGTACTCTGAATGGTGCTCTCTGATATTCGTGAACAGACAGGAATACTCATCCGTATGGAAAGTAGGAATATGATTAAGTGAATGACTCTCTTAGTAATGCTATGCGGAACATGGTTTTGATGCATAATCCATAGATAGTCCATAGATTTTTTTTTTAAATCAAGATTTTAATGTAAATTTACATAAAACATGAACTTATATACATAAATCACACATATAAATTAAATGATGAATAAAATTGATCAAAAGCAACAGTAAAGACATTTACATTGATAAAAATGTTTTTTTTGTTTTTCAAATAAATGCTGTTCTTAAAAAAATAAAGAAAAAAAACCTGAAACATATCACAATTTCCACAAAAATATGAAGCTGTTTACAACATTGATAATAATAATAAAATAAGGTTTCTTGAGCAGTTACGAATGATTTCTAAAGAATCATGTGACACTCAAGAGTAATAGAGTAATGGCTGCTGAAAATGTCACTGTCATCACAGGAATAAATTAAATTTTTTTAAATAAAACATATTAAAATAGAAACCAATTTTAAATTGCAATGATATTTAATAACTAATGATTTGACTGTATTATTATTATTTTTTAACTACTGATCAAATATGTTTTAAAAAATATTTTTGTATATATTAAAAAAAAAAAATTCTCTGTCTCATAACAGACAAGTGTACAAAAACTTTGCAGCATACTGTAACTGAAAAACAATCATGTGGAACAGCAGTGAATGTTGCATTTGACAAACTACACAGTTAAATAAATTTGTTTCTTAGATCAGAATGTTGACAGAAACCTCTTAAAGAGACAGTAACGCAAAGCGCAGCACATTTGTTTTCTGACGGTGTAAATTAGTCATCTAAACGTTGACCTTTAAAAATGTCACTAGGGAAAGCATTGATAAGTTGAGGATTGAAGAATGCTCGTGTTGGGTAAAGGCATCCTGGGAATGCAAAGTCTCTGCGTTGTTTGCTCAGGTCTTCTGTTTGTTTAACGGAGGGATTGAGGAACCTTGACCTTGGCGGTTCGAGCAATGTCACGTCCGTCTGCGTTTGCGTATGCAAAGGCTCTAATGAGACAGTCATTAAATCGTCGAGACTCCAGTGATACATGCACGTGTGGTCAGTGTACTTTAACTGCACTGTAAACAGGGCAGCCTCGGATAACCAGGCAATAATGAATTACAAATGGAGCCGAGTTATTGATTGCTCATCGACAGGAGCAGGGCTGCCAATGTCGATGCTTCATCAAGCGGCTCCCTTTTTGCATGCAGTGGCCTTTGACTGTGAGCTTGTCGTTGTTCTTGTTATCTTGGGCGCTCTGTGCTCGCCGCCGAGGCTTTAACCTATCCCCACCCCACCCAAAGAAGCCAATTATTCGACAGGCTTTCTTGATAGTTTAGCTTAGCGGCATCGCTTTTTGAGTGGCAGAGAGGAGGGGAAGATCTGGTGTCCGTCATGTGCGTCCGAGAGACCTGGTCTCTACAGTACCGCGCTAATCCCCTTGTCAAAGAGTGAGCCGACAGCACTGGAAATGGCCTGCCCTTTGGTGTGGGCTTTACAGAGCGCCAAAACGTATGAATCAATCAGATATCACCTTAACAAGAGGAAAGGGGCTCTGAAGCCAAACAGAGGCAAGGCCTGCTCTGGCATCGGCCTCAGCTGTGATCTAAAGATCTGATATGACGCTCGCCCACTGACAAGGATAACAGCAGCTCTACATGCGACCGTAGCGCTTAACGTGATTTAAGTAGGGCATGTTACTGGATCAAAATCCTCACTGGTGCTGGAAAAGTAGTACAATAAACCAAGAAGGACTAGAATACCCAAATAAAGCTTTTCCAGTCGCCTTGGCTTGATAAACAAGAAGAAGTGTACAGTACCTGTATGGACACGGTAGTGGGTCTCTAGCTGGTGTTTCAGGCTGAACCTCTTGCCGCAGCCGTTACATTCATAGGGTTTCTCTCCGGTGTGGATGCGTTTGTGTCCCTTCAGTGTGCTCTCGTCTCGGAAGCAGCTGCCGCAGAACTCGCACTCAAATGGATGGTCACCTGCTGGACAGAGGTCTGGTCAGTATACGTAGTATACGCAAGTTAATGTTAATCATAAACACAGTTATGTGTTTAAATTACACTTAAAAGGATAGTTCACCCAAAAATGAAAATTCTAAAGCCTTTTTTTCCCCCGTTTCTTTGCACAGTATTCTTGCAGCTTCAAAAAATTACTGTTGAACCACTGATGTCACATGGACTACTTTAACAATGTCCTTACTACCTTTCTGGGCCTTGAACGTGGTAGTTCCCTTGCTGTCTACGCAGGGTCAGAACTTCTGGGCTGGGGAGGGGTTTCATGTAAAAAATATTGTGGGTGTTCGCGGAACCGAGCGGTGGAGATGGAAGGGTCTTATTGGTGGTTGGAATGAATGAGGTAATAATTAATGATAGAATTTAAATTTTGGGGGGGGGGAACTTATCCCTTTAAAAGTGTAACTTCTATACCTTTAGTGACAGAAAATGACATTGTTGCAGTGTTGTGATACTCAAACAAACAGAACTATGTTTATAGTTGATAGAGCCATAAAACAGTGTTTACTCTGACTTTATACACTGATACACATTGGAAAGCGATGGGGAAATCTGGGGAAAGCAAAAGTTGGTGTCGTCACTTGGGGATGGGGGGGCAACACAAAATTGTAAAAGAAGGTATAAGGGGGGGAATACTTTTAGCACCGGGGGGCCAAATGTCAATGAACGGTGAAATGGGTACGAAGTGCTGTAAAAATAAAGATTGGAAAAGGTTAGAAAATAACAAAGCGAGAAACTGGCCGGTAGAATATTATGTAAATCAAGCCATTAGTAACTTTCTTGGTACGAATTCATCAGGTGTGTCTGGGGGGTATAGGTCATTGTCAATCTATATGGGCGGTCCTGTCGGGTCTTGCACTGTACTGGATAGCAAGGGTCAGGACTCGTGATATTATGAGAGGCGGGTGTGCGTGTCTGCCTCCTGTCTAATTGCGTTTTTGTGTCTCACTAATCAGCTAACCATACATCAACGGTGGGGGGGGGAGGGGGGGGGGGGTGCCTCTCTGGCTCGGCGACCGTACAAGGCACGGACTCGCCAGTCTGTAGCTGTTCCCCATATTGGTGAGAATGGGGGGCGTTGTCACTTCTGTGCGGGGGGGGAGGGGGGGTTAAGTGCGGTGTGTCTAGTGACCTACGCGTTTTCATTATCTGGCGGTCCGGGTGGGGCACGGGGCCTGAATAATTGCATTTCTCGTTATGTACTGTCGTGCGTGCGGAGACTTCCCCGCCTGCCTATCCCCGTTACCAGACAAGTGCAATGGCCCCAGGCATTTTTGTGGCGAGACGCAGCTAAACGCCTCACATTTACATGGCTGCTCGGGCTCCACCGTCTTCGTCTTCATCCAGTAATGGGAGAGACAAAAAAGAAGCAGGTAGATGACACAAAACAGTGACAAAACCGGGCCCCCCAGTACCCGTTTCAGAATCAATAAAAGGTGTACGAGTATTTAGTTGTGCGCGATCTAGTCTGTTATGCGATGTCGCTGTAAGAAATTTGGCGCTTCGAAATGCCTCGCAGCAAGAGAGATGGCACAACCATGAGGCACGGGCTCCGCTTACTTCTCGCGCGGCATCGCGGACGAGACTATAAGCATCGCGCCAATCCCGCTGATTTTTAATTGGTTGCCTAAGTCTGGGCCGTCAAGCGAAACAATCGGTGCTGTAGATGCGGGCCAATCCAAAAACTGTCCGCCATTTCAGAATCCGGCGGAGGCGTGCCTCAGTAGGCCGAAAACTCATCGAAAAGCATATTTAATCTTTATTTGACAAAATAATTTGTGACAGCTATCTTATGATACCACAAAGCACAAATTCATATCGTAATACTCGCCTGGTACTTTTTTAGGCTACCTGGTATGTAAATGCAGCGTGTCGCTGCTATAAACAGAAGGTAATTTGCTTATCAAATTCTGTTTGGCGGCTTTGCTTTGTTTGGAATACATTAAGCTTTGAGGCAGTAAAGATACAAGGTGATAGATCAAGATGCTGTCACCGACTGCGTGTTCCTCGGTTGCTTTCTGTGTCTGTCTGTAAGTCTGGTGGCTGCGAGGCACAAAGAGGGCGGAAAAGACATTTGGGAAGCTCGGGGGCTGCCACCTGCGTCCCCGTGCCTCAGGGGACCGCTGCGGTGGCGTACCTGGCCGGGGTCTGCGGGCACCGCCTGGCTCCTGGCAGGGCCGAGGCTTACGTTAAGGCAGGGGCCGAGTTCATTATGCGCTAAGCAGCGTAAATCAAGGATCCATCACTGCCAGGGTCTCGACTGGGCTGCACTATCAAACACAGCTGCGAACACAAAACACCCGCCGCAGATGGAAAATGGGCTCCGAATAAAACACAAGCACAGAACAACAATGGAATATTAACGAGGCACGGCCGGCAGCGTGCGGAACGGAGGGGGGAGCGAGGGGGCTGCCATGATTATCAGCCCTAATGGATGCCAGCGTTCGCTCACACTGCGCGCGCCTGTAAAAGTACACGAGCAAGTACATTCAAGAACATAAATTCCTCTCAAAAATCAGCGGAAACGCGTGTAATCATTCGCTGAAATCCTGTCAAAATTGGTTCTGCATCAGCATTTAGGTGGAGGTATGACTGAAATCAAATTTAAGCTTGGGCTTGAATTACTGAGTAATGACTGTGTGGGCCCATAATCACTCATTTAACTTATTTTTGAGTGGGCACCACACACATGGAGCAAAAAGGGATACGTTAAGCTATTGCTTCAGTGTTTTTGCAGAGTACATACCGCAGAGAATACCTGAAAAAACTTTGATTTCAACTGAATTCATTTGATTTAACCTATACAACTGATATTAGATAATTATTAGATAATAGTTTCATGTATTTAATGCACTAAAGAAATTTTTTTTGCAAACTATACAAATGAAATGATTAACAGTTCTTTGCAGATGTTTGGGGTCTGTAAGGTATCTTAAAAGAAGTCTCTCATGTTCACCAAGACTGCATTTATTTGATCAAAATTACAGTCAAAACAGTATTATTGTGAAATATAATTTTCTATTTTAATGTTATTATATGCTGATTTGGTGTTTAAAAAAACACTAATTATTTCTCTTATTATAATTTGCATCTTTGGTATATGTAAAGTTCAATGGAACAGCATTTATTTGTCAAAATCTTTTGTAACATTATAAATGTGTTTACTGTTACTTTTGGTCAGTTTAATGCATCCTTTAACGCAAAAAAGAGGAAATAATAACTATTTCCACAGTTTTGAAGTTTAATTCATGTATGTAAAGAAATCTTAAAGATATAGAATTCAAAATTTTTAAATCAATAAAACACTCAAAGGCAACATTTAAAAAAAAAATACAATTGACCACCATTTTATGAACTTAACTTTACATGTGTTATTTTTTTATTTATTTTTGCTGCCACTGGCCAACAAAAAAGTCCTGATGGATAAACATTTGTACAATAAACGTTTGTGAATGTATGTTTTGATAAACATTTGTGAATGTATGTTTTGTTCATGGTTAATAATTCAATTATATGATTCAATTATACTTAAATTCCGCTATGTGAAAAGTGTGAAAATGACTGAAATGCATGTTAAACGTCAATCACAAAATGAATGTTAAAATCTTTGAGACTTTCATTCTTTGAGAAAGCCTATGATTGAAAGGCAAAACAAGGTTTTTTATATAAACCACCTGGTGTGTAGTAACTGTTTTAAAGTAAATCAATGCAACAATGGTGACTTCAAATATATTAACATAAACAATAAATTCAAGGAAGATATTTCTGATGTGGTGTTGATAAAAAGGTACTTGAGCACTATTGACAGGGTTGTAGGAGTACATAAGATTAAAAAAAAGGTTGGGAAACACGGCTCTGGAGGAACATCCGAGTGCTTATCACATCAGCGACTCAGTTTCCAGCATTAAAAAATACACTGTGAATGAGATTAAGAAGATCAAAGGAGAATTAAACGCGAGCAGTGAGTCTTCTTTTTTTGTCCTCTTTAAGAACAAATTTAGAGACTTATTTTCAGTGATTTTTGCAAGTGCCAATAGCAGTTTTTCCCTTTCAGCTCTTTGACAAAAGCCCCCACATCACATTAAACGGGTGCTTGCTAGCGCTCATTGTAATTTAATACACGCCTACAGAGAATTGGGTTCAAACTAGCGTGATGCTGCGTCACAGCCTCTCTCTCTCCCTCCACCATGTCTACGGCGAAGCAGACCGTTGACATTTATGCGTGCAGGCGGGAGCGTCGGCTCCGATGTACGGTCCGGCGAGGACAAGCGAGTACAGTAAGCGCTTGGCCGCCTTGTACCATCAGCCGCCCAATAAAGGCCGGGCGGCCTATAAACAGGCGGGCTTTGCTCATCTTCCACTTTCGCTTCAAATATTCATCCCTGCAGCCGCAGAATAAAGCAACTCTGACACGTCAGGCTGTTATTTAGGGTCAGAGACGATGGGGGGAAAAGGCTTTCTGGAGAAAATGGGATTCATTTCCAGCGTCTCATATTCTGAGACAGTAATGGAGACTGTTCCCAGAGTTGCCGCATCTGCTCAGCCACGTGTCTGGCCACATGGGGATGGATCCGCCGTATAGCAGGACTAGCCCGACTGGGGAGGGCGATATCTGCACTGTCACAAGCCATCACAGCGCTTTGGCCTTTCGCTAAATGACATGTCACTTCAGCCTGCTATCTTCATTCCATCCACCTCTATCCAGAAGGTGATGGGAAGACGGGTGGGAGAAAAAAACCCAACACAATGACTGTACCAGGATCCTGATTTAAACACTCTACAGGGTGAATCACTTCTCAGCATGTTTAAAATAATCACTCGGCTTGACGGATGTGCATAAAACATCAAAGCACCAAATTAGTATGTATTACTGATTCATTCCAAAAATATGGCTCCTGAGGCTGTCGGTTACGCACAAATGCACAACGTCAAGACACACAAACTGAAGAGCTGATGTGAGACCTGTATGCGAACGGAGATGGCGCTTGAGTGCGGTGTGGCTGGGAAATGTGCGGTTGCACTCGCTGCAGATGTAGCTGCGCACGCCTGCGTGGACCTCCATGTGCTGCTGCAGAGCTGTCTGCGTCTGGAAGCGCTTCCCGCACAGCAAACAGAAGATGGCCATATCTGATCCTGGGAAAAGAGAGCGAGATGTTAGCATGAGTGTACGATTTCATTTACAGTTTGTATGTTAAAGTGTCCTGACTATCTAAAACACAGCAGCATTGGCTTTTGGAGGGCAGACTTATTAGTGTGCTGACTCTTTATTGAGAAAAAAAAAAACTCGTTTTTTTGCATTAGTTTCTTGATGTCCATGATCACTGTAGAAACTGGACAATCAAGCTGAAAAAGACAATGATTCATTTATAAAATACACTCAGTCTCAGTGGATCAATGGGAGAATCATAATTCCAGTGACACAGGTTGAGGAGCACATATAATAAGGGTGCACAAAATGTCGCGACCTATCGCGAGGCAATTCAAAAAACAAACGAATAATGGTATAGATGGCTGAAATTAATATTAGCAAATCATTGAAATCTCCGGTTAACAAAAAAAAAAACCCCAGACTCACGACCCTGGGGGGTTAATGATAAAGGCATAAAGTGAGCAATTTTTCCTTCACTTTTGCTTTGCTCTCATACACAGACTCAAACTTCACACTTTTTTCAATTATCAGGCTCTAGAAAACTCTGGGGAAAGTGGGAGTGTTTTAAGCTCCGCTTCTATTTCATGAGTCGATAACACATCTTTGGGGCAAAGCTGGCACTAATTTAAAAATCTATGAGGAGCCCCAGTCTCATGTTCATAAAGCTCGATCAATCAGCATTTGCTGGGGAAAAAACGGGAGCGATTGAGAGGATGAGAGGAGGAGTTCGAGGCGAGCGAGAGAAACGACTATTCCTGTTCTTAAATCTCAGGCAGTGCAGCTGAATTGCTGCTTCTTTGCAAATAAATACTGACAAGCCTTGCTTCTGGCTTTCTCTGGGCCCAGCCGTTTCCCTCCCCCTCTCACTGTCTCCATCTTTAATGACTCCTTACGTCTCTTGGTTTATCAATAAAAAAGGAAGGGTGGTCATTGATTATGGATGGAAATCCCAAAGAAGTTTGGGGATGTGAAATGCAAGTTTGCCTTCCTGAGGCAAAACTAAAGGCTGTAAAGTAACTTAAAAAGCTAAATTTAAGGGGGCGGGTGGAGGGAGATAAAAGACAGGGTGACAGGGGGTAGGGAGGAAAGGCTCTGAGGAATGCGAGAGGTTAGGTGGACTCTGACCCAGGGAGTTCAAGGGACTGGATGGGGCGGTGGGAAAGACTAAGCCACATCACCAGAGCTGCTCTGTGATTGCTCTTAAAATCCCACATTATTGGTGACTGAAACATTTAATAATGATAATTTGCCCACTTTTCATTTCAAGTATTCCCTTCACAGAAAAGCCCAATCAATGACCATGTACTGTGGCCCATGTCTTTTTTTTTATTTGGAGATTTGGCCACATTTTGGATAAATTACATTACGCTGTTAGCATACTATAAAGAGAATATTTTCCAGACAATATTTTAATCATTTTAAGCTCTGTATTAAGGATTTCTTACCAGTAAAATAACACATCTTACAGTTCACTCCAAATGCACCATATTTCTCAGGTGGTAAGGACACTTCCATTGAAGAAAGAACACTATTTTAGGAACAGGAGAAAGGCAGGGGGGACAGTTGATAAAGCGGCAGCCATGAAGGGAAGTGCAGTGTCCATGTGATTGGTGTTAGCTGGAATTAAGTGTTCCTCGGTGTGAAGTAAAGAGCGTCACAAGTAAATGGCCTGGCTGGGAGAAACTCTTCTGTGAGGTACTGAAGGGTAAGGCAGAGAAAAAGAACTAGAGAGAGAAGTGGCTGACCCGCTCGCCTCTATTACAGTGCAAAATTGAGTTGGACAAAGTGACACATGGATAGAGGACTGGCTTTGGCTTCTGCTGCCTGTTGCCTGAGTTTTGGCATAATTTACCTCCACTCCTGTGTCTATTTATAAGGGCCTCTTGGCTCCATCGCAGTGTTAAGTTAATGGCCCTGAAGAAGCATTGGCCGTTACTTAACAGCGGGTGCACCGCACCGTTTAGGTATTGAGGGTGTTCCGCTTGTGTTCACCACTGCAAACACTTTCAAACTCCAGGATGGTTGTGCCCATATGATCCCTGGCTCAGAAGACAACTTCTGGGAATACCAGAAATCCATGTCTAGCATAATGTGCCATGTAACACCTAGACATAATCTCCTAGAGACCCAGTGAATTCACTTGACAAAAGCAGTTTTCTGGCCTGTGTTGACATATTTGCTGTTGCTATAAGAAGTCTAGGGAAGTCTGTGGTTACATTACAGCCATTAACAACTGGTTGCGAGGGCGGGGCATTCTTATTACTCTAGGGAGTATCTGAATGGACAAAAATCTGTGTAGTGCAGGATGAGTCATCACCATTTTTGAATCACCAAAATAATTATTCCATAAGATTCGACTAGTGCATGTTTTAAATGCAGGTACATGTACAGAAGTAAAATTGGGTCCACTTTGTAGTAGTCTACCAATGATTTTCAAAGATTATATACATGTACTAAAACCACAAAAATCAGATTTTTATTTTAAGAATGCAGTACAGTATGAATGCAAAACAAACTGAATGGGGCTGTGATTAAAACTTAATGTGAGAGTTAGACGAGGCAACTGTGTTTCCCACAGGGCCGATGCTTGAACTGAGAAACCCCACATGGAGAGCGTGTGTCGTTCTAAGCTGGTAAGACCAAAGTCAATTAGCATGAGTTTCAATTCGCCCATGCTGATGGAATACAAACTCCTGCTGCTTACTCTTATCCTTTCGCCACAGTGCCGTGTGAGTGTGATTCACCTGTTGCTGGTCAGTACGAAGAGCTTCGGGAATTGACACACTCCCCTGTTCTGAAGCTCCGCTTGGAATGTGTTACCTAGATGAGTACGCAGTATCGAGAGCGGATGTTAGGTGTTTAGCATAGATTTATCTGAGTATGATTGTTCAGCTCGAAGCTACGAATAGTGTCTGTAATTTCTTTCCCCGCCAAACAAAATAGCGCCAAATCAAATCAAACAATGATCAGTGATTACGTTATTTAATTAATAGTGTGTTTTGAACAAATCATTTTAGGGAACATTTAAATATCATGTTTTGTTCCATCAAAGGGTGTTTTTACTAATCACCATTAAGAGGTTTGTGTATTCTTTTCGCACGATACCAATAGTTTGCAACCAGCTTGACAGAAGATCCCTTTTCTACATTATATTTAGGAGTATGTTATTAGTGGTGACTATGGCAGAAACGTACAGTAAGAATCATACAGTTAGTTACACATTATACGCAATCAAACAGACGGTGGACACTATTAACTGCAATGATTATATGTTGCGATTAAACTTTGCAATCATGATTAAACATTGCGATTAAGCAAAATTTGGTAGTTTTATATGTTGTTCCAGGGTTAGCATCATCTGAGGTCTTCTGGGGGGTTGGCATCATCTCTTCTCAGGTGTTCGGTCATCTCAGATAAATTTTTTCGAAGACATTCTTGTTTCATTATTCCTATGCTCAATGTTTGAATAATCCGTTTGGATAAATGATTCTTCCACCTTTTGTGTTGCCACTACGTGTAAATGAAGATACCCCAGTGAATATTCCACTGAAAATCCCTCATTCGCATTATATTTATATTAATATGCCCTTTACGGTTACCACACCCACGATACTACGATTAGGTGCTCCCCCCCCCCCCCCCCCCCCCAAAAAAAAAAAAAAAAAAAAAAGCCCCCCCCCCCCCCCCCCCCCCCCCCAAAAAAAAAAAAAAAAAAAACCCCCCCCAAACAAGGAACCACCCCCCCCCCCGAAAGAACCCAAAAAAAACCCCAGACACAACAAAAGACAACCACAAACAACCACCCACGCCCCCCCTTGTCACCATGTCACAAAAGTAACTATGCATGTAGAAGACAGAAAGGCAGACTGACAGATTAGATGTGTCTGCAAAGCACATAGGCTTGCGTGTCATACATGAGTACCAGGAAAGCCAGTGCCATGGAGTATATACACTAAGACTGTATGGTATGCGTGAAGCTTGTGAGAGAAGTTCCGGTCTGACAGCAGGAGGGGAGCGAGGGGTCATGGGGGCAGCTGTTTGGGCCAGGTGGGGGGTAAGGCTGCCCGGGCGCTCAGGGGCAGAGGGGGCCTTGGCAGCCTGCTGAGCTTGGGGACAATGGGTGCTAGCAGGGGCTCAGGAGGGCGAGACAATATGGTCAAACTGGTGCCAAAACCATACAACCCTTCTAACGTACACAGGGGGTGTGCGGAGCCTCAAAAGAAAGCCCAAATATTTAGTCCCACAATTAGTATAATGTGCAAAACACAGAACTTTGACTCAGTGTGAAACTGGGCCATCAAGAGAAATTTACCATTTCCTACTGTGCTCGCAAGCGAGCATATCTGTGTATAGCACAGCGTACTGAGAACATTAGTCACGAGAACCCCCAAGAGCAGTGTAATGATTTTCATGGGGACTGCATCTTAATTATAATTGGGATGTATAAATGTGAGCATTATAGGAGCGCATTACCAAAGGGCTCTAGGTCTAAAGGGTAAAGTCACATCTAAAGGCTTTCTGACCCGTTCATTTCCACGGTAACATGATGCTGAATGAAATCCAAACAACAAGGGGTCTTGCAGTCAGAGCAATTGGAGAGAACTGGTTCTCCCTTGCCTGGCTTCATCTCTCTCCTGTCTTTTTCCCAGCACAAATCAGATTTTTAGTCAGGAAGAGAGCAAGACAGATAGATAAAGAGATGTTACATGAGTGTTTTTATGGCAGAGTGCTACAGGCTGCTGGGAAGTCAACAGGTACAAGCTGTTCCAGCGGCCGTGTGTGCGTGTGATGCGATATGTCTGCAGCATCTCTCCGGCCAGGGTATTCACTCACTCGCTCGCTCGCTCTCACCCTCACTCCGGCTGACACCTAATGAGCCCAGACTACAGGAGAACTGCACATCCATGTAATCCGGGAGAGTGGCTGGGCATAATGTGGCATTAGAGGAGCCCAAGGCTTTCGGAGGGGGTTGCTGAGGGAGGGAGGGCAGGGACTGACAGCTCTGGTCTGGAATACAGAGCGTGTGACAGCACAGAGCGCTGCCTTAATGCATTCAAAACGCCTCTGTGCCTCTGACAAGAAAAGCAAAGAAAAGAGCTTCAATGAATTGTTTATTGATCTAACAGGAGGAGAGATGGTGAGACGGGAGACAGTGAGAGAGGGAGAGAGAGGGAGAAACAAAATAACATTTTGTGTGTTACTATCAAAGTGTCATTGGTCTCCGATGGTCTGCCTTACAAATACATGACACCCGACAGGGGGACGTGTAAAATACGCTATTTGATTTAACAGGTTTTCATCTCAAGTGGTGGCTTTTTAAAAGGAGAATTACAATGGCAGACTGCATTTAAAAGCCTTAAACTGACACTTGGAAGGGAAAGAATGAGGACGGCGCAACCTGCGTTAAACCGTCGAAAAGATTGCTTCTCATTCCGGGGCTGGTACCTTCCCAGACTTTGCACCAATAATAGTTACAGATAATTCACTTTCGTGTCGGGCGGCTGCGGTGAGATGCCACGTTCTCAGATAGATTAATGCCACCAGATGTCATTGTAGAAGCCATATTAATTACCTCAAGATAATGTCATGGAACCATATGGTTTCTCCAGTGTCCATTTAGACAGAGAAAATGTCTTCATCACTCACAAACCCACATGGAAGAAATTGGCCCTATTGACTTTGACAGGTGTTGGAGGCAGATTCTTCATAATTAAATAAGCTTTCAAAACTAGCTCGACATGACTGCAAAGAGGATTCGGTAAAACCGATTCCCTCTTGACGATTACAGGTTTGAGTTGGTAATCCTCAATTATTTTGAATCATCCTTAAGTTTTAAATGATTTCAAAAAGGCAAAAATCATTGTTACAATAAGATACTTAAAATGGACATTAGTGGTGTCACGGATAACAGGTTTTCATTACGTTTATCATGGCCAAAAGAAATCACAACAACTACATTATCAAGATATCTATAGAAACTTTGAAACAAATAATGCTATAAGTCAAATTCATCTTTAACTTGCTTATTTTATGTTCTGTCTCTTTTTTTCACCATTGAATCACACTCAGTCACAGTGTGTCCAACACACTGTCAATTTAACGGAAACCCAAAAAACTCCCACATCGCAAAGCAAACCTTTTTCAGGTATCTACTCCAATATGATTTTTCCATTTTATGAAGGGTACCAACCAGCATTATGGAGCAACAGTGTCACTTATGTTGGAGGATCAATCAAATAGTTACTGCTGCTAGATTGTTTATGATATAATCATATGTGCAGTATTAACATGAAAACAATATTTCAATTTTTTTTGTAATATCATGGTTATCATATACCAATATATTGCAACACCACTTTTTTAAATTGCAATTTATAGGCACAAAACTTAAACATTAAAGGGGTCATATGATGCGATTTCAAGTTTTTCTTTCTCTTTGGAGTGTTACAAGCTGTTTGTGAATAGATAAGATCCCTGATGTTGCAAAGACTAAGTCTCAAAACCAAAGAGATATTCTTATCAAAGTTAAGACTCTGCCACGCAATGGCTCGTTCTAACACGCCCCCATATATCTACCTCAATATGTGAAAATATTTGCATAATGCCACCCAAATGTGCACGCAAAGAAAGAAGGCGTGGTTTCAGTAACCGCAGTTAGTGTTGAAGCAGCCATGTCAGGGAGACGCTGTGTTTCTAGGCAAAAGCAAAATCACTTTATTTTACCTTCAGAAAGTAGATGCATTTAGGAATCTTAAGATTACTTACAACAGAACAGCAATGCATTTTATTGACCGTTTCGTGAACCTAGGAGAGGATTGTAATTCTAACTTTGCTATGACAATCTGGCGCTTCTGAATCAGCTACTGTTTTGTATAGTTTAAGTATTTGCTATTGACTGTTCAAATGCGGAGTTTTGCGCATCGTGTGTGTGTGTGCGCGACCAAGTGAGCGAGAGAGAGGGTCACATCACAAACACATACCAGCTTCATCACTGTGTCTGTCACGCGACTCTGTTTCCCCTCTGTCTTTACATTTATTTTGAAAGATGAAGCTCGCAATTATGGTAAGGGGCGTTACATTTCCGACGAGTGCTTGCAGTGTTCGGCCAATCACAATGCACTGGGTCAACTGGCCAATCAGAGCAGACTGCGCTTGTCAGAAGGAGGGACTTTGTAGAAAACTAAGCGTTTGAGAGAGGCGGGGCATAGAGGACCTACAATAATATACAGTATTAGAAAAATAATGTGTTTTTTGAACATTAAAGCATGTCAACATATTCTGTTACACCAAATACTCAAAATTATGATCTTTAAAAAAAGCATCATATGACCCCTTTAAATAAGTAACATGCGGCTGAATCACTTAACTAATTTTTCATCTTCATTGTCATGACGATGACATTTTTTGCATAACATGGACAATAATATCATAAAGGGATGTGATATAAATATTTTTTAATGAAGTCTTCTTAAAAAGGAAGAGAAAAAAAACTCAATTTAACATGAATTAATGTCAAAAATGCTGCAAATTCTCTGAACGCGAGCCGATTTTTAATCATATTAAAAGTGAGACTTGCAACCTGCATAGCCTATACATCATGGCCCGTGTTTGAATCATCCTACTGCCCTGATGGATGAAGTGATAAAAGATCATAAACACTGTAATGCCGGGGGGAGGAATTTACGAGTGGACCCACCCCTGCGTTAGGTCTACAAAAGACACAGTGTCCCTTTAAGAGAGCAGAATTTACAGTGCACGGCTGGCCCTCGCCTCAGATGAGGATCGTTTACAAAGCAGAGGACCGTGCTTGCTTTTCCCCCCATCCCACAAATCCGATTTAATCAGACAACCCTTGCAGTGCGGCTCCCAGTAAGAAAAAGGATAATTAGTAAACAGGCAGCCTCTCCTCTGCTTCATTGGCATTCGCGCGGGGTGAGTGTCGCATTTAAAATGCAGTCTGATGAAGTCTACAAAATCAAACCATTTGTTACCCCTATTGAGGAGGCTTCAGGCCACTGGCAATTAAATTGGAATTAGTGCAGGGAATGAGATACGGACGATTCATACCAAGGAGGCAAGAGTGTCTGGAGGATGTCTGGAGCTCTCTCAAGTTTACAGTGCTGATGAATCCCATAATAACTAAAGCTCATCTGCTCTCTGAAGCAGACGACACGAATGCAGAAATCTGGATTTGTCTGACTCTGGCGTGCTCTCATGTTCACCGTGCACATAAATCTCATTTGGTTTTCTTTAGTGTCCGTGCTGTCATAGTGCAAGTGATGAAATCAGAGGTGTTTGTTCAGATGGTGTAGTCAATATCTGCTATATCCACACGGGTTGCCATAGTAATGACTTAAGCGTCAGCAGGACGCCAACAGAAGAGAGTAGCTGTCAAACAGGACTGAAAACTGGAAATCATGCCTCTGCTGATGTCCATCATGACATCTCGCCGGGGTGCTCCACTCATCAAGGCACCTGACAGGATAAGCATTACTGTATTTACACATTCATGCATGTGCCATGTCCCAAACAGCTCACTCATTCGTCCGTTTACCATACAAACTAGATAGAGAAAACGACTAAGCTTGTGTGCGACGTTACATGCACAACATATTGTGAATGACACTACTATATGACTGAAACAATTCTAAAAATCTCAGTTGCAAATTTCACACAATGTGTGTGTATATATATATAGTATAAATAAAGTAATACAAAAATAATAATTCCACAGAAACATAAATACATAAATAAAATTGTCAACTTAAAATTGCAGACAAATAAACTGTTTTGTGTGTGTGTGTGTGTGTGTGTGTATGTATGTATGTATATTTGGCTTGTGGGCTCTTACATTTATTTGCTAAATGCTTCACCAAATGATTTTGACTCTCAAGTGCTTCCCTTACACATGCGTTCAAACACAGCTGCTGATTTTAAATTACAATCGATACATAACAGTCACCACATCGATGTGTAAGCGAAGCGACTGTCGTACGCAGCTTTAGTAATGCATGTAATTTACTCATTTCAGCCTACATTTGACAATACTTTTTATTGACAAGAGCTTCGGCGGCAATTTTTATTGTATGTGTGTATACGAGCTAGTGTCTCTACATCTGTGGTTTTGTATGAAGGACGGCCGTGGTTATGCCGTGTGCATGTGTGAGTTATTTTGAATGAATAAAAGGGGGAGAGAGATGCCATTTACTTTCCACAGTTGATTGGGCACAATGGAGATGAGGTTACCAGTGGGAGCTTGTGTGTGTGTGTGTGTGTGTGTTGGCGAGGCTTGCGGAGATGGGAGATAAATGAACTGCAAATGAGAAGGAACAGCTCCTGCAGTACAGCTGGCTTCCGAATTGCTTGCTTGGCCGTGGCAACCGGGCGAACGGTTGCCAAGGGTGTCAGTTCAGTGTCCCTCATACGAGCGCCGCACAGGATTGCGTTACTGCGCTATGGCCAGTAGGGGTCACTCTGTGCTACTAACCCATCACCAAAAACTGTTCATATGACTCCATTTGAATAATCTTTACACATACACAAATTCATCTAATGCAAAAGATGCAGGATAAATATATCTAGCACAAAACTATTGAATTTTAATGACATTCTCAGCACTTATTTGCAACTAATTTGTACTCTGGATATTAGATGCATGCAAATGATGAATGCACTGAATAAGGCTTGATGTTTACATGTTCCACATTTGAAAATCAGGCTGTGTGGTGTTATTCGGTGTGAGTGGGGTGTGGGGTGTGGGGTGGTTGGGAGAGAACAGTAAGAGAGAGAGGAGTTTGTACGTGCATGCATGTGTGTGAGCTTTTCCCCTCTGGGTGTATGCAGAAACGGTCTCTATGCAAAGCCATTACTGGGAAACACATCAGGAGGATGAAAATAAATTATACTGTTCCACCAAATGACAAACTGTCATCTATAAAGGAGATCTGCAGTGGGAAGGTAATTCGAGAGTCCTGTTTGCTCCCCCCTTTTCTCAAAATGGTAAAATGTTTGTTTACTGTTGTCGATTCCCTTTGATGCCTATCTATTTTTGCTCATAATGGAACGCCTGCTAATCTTTTAAGACGGTTTAACACGATTTATTTAATCAATGTCAATGCTAAGACGAATTACTAATCTGTTCAACATCAGATACACAAGCTTATTTGAATATGCATTTATGAATAGAATACAGAATATTTAGTAATCGCTAAACAAGCTTTGGGTGATCGATAAAAGTGGTCTATCAAATGTGATAAATCTCATAACTGGTGCTTTCTGCTCAGTCTCACGTGTTGTCCATGGTCCAGGGCAGTGGCTGCAGTAAGCCACAGGTGATGGATTTACAGCGAGAAGCGGTCAGCTGCTGGGAGTCTGACCGTGAGCGTGATGATAAACGGACTCCAACGCTATTTCTACCAGGGTGCCATACTGTCCTGCAGCTCAGCAGTACCAGCCCCTGTTATCCTGTCTGCAAATCTTCCTGCCTCCCGACATCTCACACCCTCCAGTGATCAAAGAGATGACAACAATAAAGAGCGCTTCGACACTTTCTGCGCACCTTTCGGTGTTCACGTCAAGTTTATTGTACAAAAGTCAAAAGTCTGGACACACGACTGATCATGTCTCTCATGATCTTAAAAACCTTTCATCTAAAGTCTTATGCTTAAATGCTTGAAGTTAGTTTTGCAGACAAATATAAATTGTACAAAGTTAAAAACAAAAAAAAAAAAAAAAAACACCAGGGTTTTTTTTTTGTTTTTTTTGGAGGTTTGAAGATTTATTTTTTAAGGCTTTAGGAAAGTATATTTAGTATGTTTAAAATTTTTATGGAAACTGTGATACTATAATTGAAAAGTCTGGGGTAAGTAAGATTTATTATAATAATAATAATAGTAGTTTTATTCAGCAAGGACACATTAAATGAGTATTAGAAAAGTTACTGTAAAGACATTTATAAAGTAACAGAAGATATATTCAATAATATGCTGTTGTTTTAAACTTTCCATTAATCTGAGAATCCTGAAAAAAAGACAGAGTCAACACAATTATCCGATGTTATAATATATAAGAATGATGCATACATAATATATAGACATACATGTGATCCATATATATAGTATATTCCGATTTATTGAAGGACATGTGATGTGAACTGGATTAATTGCTGCTGAAAATGTAGCTTTGCCATCAGAGAAATAATTTTCATTTTAAAATATATTAACACAGAAAACAGTTATTTTAAATGTAAATAATAACTCACAATATTACTGTTTTTACTGCATTTTTGCCCTAACTAAAGGCTACAAGAGCATGGGTGGTGAGCACGGACTTAAAAAGCATACTGATCCAAACTTGCAAAAATTATTAAAAGACAGTACAACAGTTGTCAACATTAACGTATAATAAGAAGGTTTTGAGCATTAAACAGCAGATCAGATAGTGATTTCTGAAGAATCATGTGACTGAACTGGAGTAATGGCTGCTGAAAGGTCGCTTTGCCATCAAATAAATAAATTATATTTGAAAATATATAAAAACAGAAAACAGATATTGTAAATTGTAATAATATTTCAAAATATTCCGTTTTTATTGTATTTTTGATTAAATGCAGCATTGGTACGCATGCGACTTTAAAGGGGTAGACCTTAAAATGCACTTTTACAAGTTGTTTGAACATAAATATGTGTTGGAAGTGTGTGTACACATCCACCATATAATGATAAAAATCTTTTTAAAAAAAAAATCTTGTTAAATGTTTTCCCCTTTCTCAAATTGAGCTGATTTCAGATGCCTGTCTGTGTGACGTTACACAGACAGGCCCCTCCCACAATTGTTTGATTGACAGTAGCATTTCAGCACAGACTAGACTGGTGTCTTACCTCAGACCCGCCCTAAATGAGCTGTCATCAGTCCGCCATTGTTACACCGCCGGAGCAGATGTAGACAAGAAAGACTCCTAAGCGATTGAGGTCTTCTGTTATTGGATGTAATAATGAACATAGCAGTACTCATTTACTCCCGACATCTGAGCCGCAGAAGACGCAGTGGATTACATTTGTTTCTGAAGGGAATGCTCCCCCGATCTGCTAAATGCGTCTATGTTCGCGCGAATCATTCTTGATCCAGCTTCACCTACAGAAGAAGTGTGTGTAAGGTTTTTTAATGAATCTTTGGAAATCGCCTTTCGTAATAATGTGCTAAGTAGCAAGTTTCACGATGAATGCAGCTAAAATAAACAGTCCCTCAGAGAGCAGCTCGAAAGAGAGGGGCAGGGTCAGCAGAGCTCATTAACATTTAAGGGAAATGTACCAAAACGGCTTGCTGTAAACGGAGCTGTTTTTGACAGGGTAAAAATGGTGTTTTTTTACACTACCATTGAGACATTTTAATCAAACTATGTTACAGACTTTTCATTAGGACCCTAAAGAACTATATCAACTTGTGGAAAATGGGCATCACATGACCCCTTTAAAGAATCTGACTGCGCTATATAACAAATAAAAAAAATACACTATATATATTAGTAACACACAAACAACACACACCACAGTACAGCAGTCTACTGTAGCAACTGTTTTAGTGGATGAGACAAAAAAAGGTTGCTTTTTTTTAATCTGAAATGCTGATCTAAAAATCAGAAAGTGAGAAAAATAAAAGGCAAGTGACTTTCTTCACTACACGATAATCTGACAGGAAGTCAAGCCCATCAATCCACGAGCTCCCTCTCTAGTTGTGATTTATTCCCAGTGACCATCTGGACAGTGGACAAACAATGTGGCAAGAGCTGTGAATGACCAGCCACATTAGTCATAGGCTTTTACCTCGACCCCTTACGTCCCTAATCTTTACACTTTTGGTCTTTTACTGTGGCCAAATGACCGGAGCCCCTTTTCTCACTGGCTGCTGACACGGTCTTTCCCACTGGACAAAAGGCTTTGAGCTGCTGCACCCCCACCACCCTTCACTGTTGCCACCCCACCCCACCACTGCCCCGATCTCCGACCCAACTGACAGGAACAGGAGTTTGTTTTGTTTTCTGAGACGACAGGAATGAGAATGGAACTCTAAAGCTGCGCGGCTACAAAAACATTACGGGGGGGCCGATGGGCCATGATCTGCTTGTGAATATAAAGAGGAGGGAAAACAAATGAAGAAGCGCCAGTGTTAATCATATTTAAATGCTTCTGGAGAAGCATGGTCAAATAACATATATAGATAAAGGTATTAAGAATAATAGGACTGGCATGCCTCTTTCCAGCTTAATGTAGGTTTTTGTGTAGCTCTTAGGAGGAAATGAGGGCTGTCGAACAAGCCTGTTGCCCGGCAAAATCACCTTCCCGATGGCACGCACAAGTTTGCTTTGTTGGGCTCCTTTACGGGATTGCATGTTTTAAATTCAGCATTAAGAATGAATGCTCAGCCGAGCAACCGTGAAGGCTCTCTCTGTAATAGGGAGACTCAAATGAGAAAATGGAAGGCAATCAACATGCTCCATAAATTGGAGGCCAGTGGCGTTAGTGCTACAGTGTCTTCTCCAACTCTCTGCACCGTAAACAAAACAACGCAATGAAATGTAA
Source organism: Sinocyclocheilus anophthalmus (assembly GCA_018155175.1). Classification (NCBI taxonomy): domain Eukaryota; kingdom Metazoa; phylum Chordata; class Actinopteri; order Cypriniformes; family Cyprinidae; genus Sinocyclocheilus; species Sinocyclocheilus anophthalmus. The sequence continues at coordinate 1,007,990 of JADLZN010000757.1, read as the reverse complement.
AATGACATTGTGACTAAACGTCTCAAGATCGCTGGGGAAAACAAGCATATCAAGGTCACGCGGCGCTTGCTGAGAGCATAAGCATTTCAGTTATTGGTAGAACTTGACTACTGTACCATAGTTTTTAATCTGTTTGCAAAAAATTTATTGAGTGTTTTATAGAAGCAGGTGCTAAAGCCTTTATTCCCAACGTAGATTTGTTGTTCTTTTAGCAATTTGGTGCAAATGAGAATGAGGCGGCAAAAAAAAGACAGCAAGGGAGATCAGAGAAATTCAGAGTTGCTTTTCTCAAGCAGCTGACAGAAGCTGCCCATCTCAATTAGGACCAGGTTATTTTCCTAATGGTCACTGGAACATGTCTTTTCAGAACAGCCTGACCCTGACCTTGAGGACAAGCAGTAAACCGCAAAGTCTTTGTGAAGAAAGAAAAGACTTTATTTATAGATCAGCTGAGTGTCGATCAAGCGGCATCAGTGCTTGGGGAGGAAAGAAAAAAACGAGGGGCCTGGGGGGAAACACTTTTGAAGCAACTAATATAGAGGTCTGCCTCGATCACTTCAACCCCCTTTTTAATTCCATTAGAAAGCCAATTGATTTGGCTTTGCAGCCGCCTAGCGTGGCAGGCGTGCGCTATACACTCCCAGGTAAAAATCCTTGGTGAAAACGGAGGGTTTAAAAAAACAGCAATAAACTAAGAGATGTTTTCATTGTGAGAGCGCATTAGAGGATGCATTAGACAACTGGAGATGCTTAAAGGGTCCATGGGAAAAGAATAAGGGGCTTAGTGTGCTTCAAACAGCAAAAAACGGAAGAAAAATAAAACATCATCAGTTCGTAAAACTCAAGCCCACCAAATGTTCAAAAAGGCCCCGTCGCCCCATGATGATTTCATGGCGTGTTTAATTTAGATGGAATCTAATTAATTTACATTTGATACTGGAGGAGATGCTTTCATCAGCCTGTCATTTATCCTGCGTGTTAACACCTGTTAATTCACTATCTCCCAGTAATGAGCTTTTAAAAAGGAAAGAAGGCTCTGCATGCCCAAACACATTCGCAAAACACACAAACAACATCTTTCACAGATGTGAGGAACTACTCTGACAGATAGATTCACCAAACACGGGTCACTCCCAATGAGATCCTGGCTGACCTCCAGTCCTGCCGCCTGATTATCATCAAAGCATTTGTCATGGGACAGAAGTGCAGAGAGCCATCAAATAAGATCTTAAGGTGATATCTTATTATTCCAACCACATACAAGCAAACCAGCATCCCTCCGCTGCGGCAAGCTTCCTGGCATTTCACTTGCTTCTAAACAAGAAAACATATAGTTATATACAGTCTCTCCTTTTCAATCACACAGAAGTCTAGCTATATTTTCTTTTACATTCGACTTCCTATATGTGAAGGGGATATGCTTTGGAATCATATTAACGGGCCGCCAGGTACTAGAACAGCGATATTTTCAAAGAGCCCGTGGTCACAAATGTCATTCTGTGAATTCACAATGCGCTGCATCCATGTGCTGCGACGACCCGCGAAGAGAATGAATCAGCGAGGGAGGAGAGAGAGAGAGAGAGAGGATGGAGATGGATGGGAGAGGGAGTGAGAGGAGAGAGAGAGAGAGAGAGAGAGAGAGCGAGAGATGAAGAGAGAGAATATAGAGAATACCAGCGAGAGTGACAAAATCAAATCAAAACGATGTCGCCGCACAACACATCTAGTGTGCACCTTTATCTGTCATATTTCAAGGTTGGCGACTTGGTTTCAATTATGTCTGCTTTGTTTGGAGCCACGTGGGGAAAAATATCAAAGGGTGCATTTCATAACCAACAGACAGAAATTAATATTGGCATGGTGGCGTTACAAAGTTATCTGAACGACTTCTATATGTAGTTGAAGTGCACTTATACTGACATGCTTGAAATACAGTTGTAATTTTTTGCTGGTCTTAATATATTAAAGAATAAAGAACGATGAAGAAGAAAATAACAGGTTAAGAGGGGCTTGAATATGCAGTCAAGTGCACTACATCTGAGACGTCCAGCAGGGGGAGCTCTACCTGCCCTCATAGGCAGCGGCCACACAAGCTTCAAGTTGAGACCAAGACAGACCTCAAATGACCTCTGAGCGTATGGATAACATAGGAGCGTGTGTTATTCTACACATGAAAACCGCTCGTTAAACGGCGAGTTTCTCACTCATTTCACATTGATTGACCCTTTACATTTGTTCAGATCCTGGAACAAGGCTTCCTTTCAAAAAATTACGGAAACTGAGTGTAATATTAAAGCCAAAATTGGTTTAATAAGAGCAGGACATCCTTTATATAAACCAAAACCACAGAGTAGATTAAATAAATACACATCAGCTAGACTATTATTATTTTTTTTTACTCTCGATGTTTGTAGTCTAGTGCCTTCCTCCGCCTGCCACAAATCAGACGAGTGCTTTGGGAGTCTCTGGCCTCTCTCAGGACTGTATATCTCATAGACCTTGAGCCCTGCAAATTACAGCAAACACAGGATAAGACTCTTGTTTCTAAAACCAGACTGGCCTGTATGCCACACATTCTTCTGAAGGGTTAGTCTGAATCCCTAGTGCTTTCAGAGAGACATAATGGCACATACACATCACACACAAACACACACACAAAAATCTCAGAAGAAACGCCACCTCCTGCGAGAACGTTTAGAAATGGCGTCTGTATGAAGAATGTGCGCCACAATCTGTTATGACAGAGAGACATCGCAAACAAGACCTTGCGCCCAGGGTGCGACTCCTGAGGGTCTCAGGTGAATGTTTATCAGTGGTGAAATCCCTAACTGAGCTTATTGGGTGAGAAGATACTGCATTCCTGAGGAGAGAGAGGATTTTCTTTTTTCCCTCCAAACGAGGCCACTGGCCTTTCACCTCGCCTAGAGACCCTCCCTGGGGTTAAAGTGTAATCCAGGGCGTATGACCACAAAGACCTGAGCCTAAAGGCCAAGGACTGGCACATTTTCTGAATTACACTGTTCTGTCGACCACATATCAAAGCGGCAGGGTGCCTAGCGGCAGCTTTCCCACTGTATTTTTCATTTAAAGCTTTATAGCTGGGTGTAAAGCAACCTAGATTTAGGATAATAGAGATTGATTGCAAAAATTTGATAGAAGGTCTCATAAATCTGACGTTGATGGGGAATTAGTTAGTTAAACAAGCTCAAAATACATTAAAAAAATTAGATTGCATAGTTAGATCATTTACATATTAGAGCATAATTTTCTAATCTAGCTTCCTGTTGCTGCCAGCTCTGTGAATATAAGCACACTTATCTGAAGGTATCTATTAAAATGCTTTTAACATCACTACTCCTCTTACAGAACCAAAATTTCTTCAATTTTCTGTCAAAGTGCTTTAAAGAAAGATTTTCAGACATTTAATGAAAGCCATATGGGGAAAGAAACTGGGTAAAAGAAGAGAGCCGTTTAAATGGCATTCCCATCCCCCATTTTCCCAGGGTAAAGAAGGGAGAAAAAGGTTTTGTGTGTCTCACTGTACAAAAGGAAGCAGATTTGCGGATGAGATGACCTTGTGACCCCTGGAGCCATTGAAAGGTTCTCAATGGCATAAACCCCACATAATCAATCACATTCTGGGGCTGTGGTCAGCACTGGGCTGCACAGGCAGCCCTCTGAGCCGGACTGTAAACAGACACCCAATTCTACAGTGTGAGGGGGGGATGAAAGACCCTAACAACATTCCTTTATTCTTCTCTTTGTGTGTGTGTGTGTGTGTGTGTGTGTGTGTTGTTGGGTTAAAAAAAAACAAAGGTAAACAGAAACACATCCAACATTTATTTTAAAAAAACAATATCAGCAGGATGCCTAAAAAAATGAATGAAGAGAATTATTCTATCCGCAGATGAGAATAAACGACAAATCCATTCATTTTCGACACAAAGGCTAACTGAGGTGCTCAAGGCTGCATCTGAACCCGATGCTACTCTGGGTCCCGTGTCTTAAGAACAGGAGGAAAGATTAACTCGGACCGCCGCACACCCAACCTTTATGACTGAGCAATCAATGGTTGAGTATTTTCAGTGATATCTTATCTAGCATTTCATTTCTTCTGCTTTGTGTGACTTGTGAGCGAGTGACCAGGTGTCATCTATCAAAACAATCCTAGTCTCTGGAAACCTGCTATTAACTGATAAGGGCAAGCCTCCATGGCATAACGGCTCCCACCTGAGCTCACAACTCAACTCTGTTTGGGAACAGGCAGGCATAGAGGAATGAGAGAAATTGAAGGTGAAGAGCTTACATATAATCAGTGCTAAGGCAAGCAACACTATTACTACTGATCATACTTGGGTTAGGGATTTCAACTCCTAAACCTCTATTAAACCTAGGTGCATAGGTGCTTGATCATGCATGCATCTATGCTATTATTTTATAAGCAATTATACTAATGATTTTCACCTGGACGATAATTTAACATGCAAATAAATAAAGTTGTTAAAAAAACAGATAGAAAATGCTTTTAAAGAAGACAAAAAAAGCCATATCTAGGATCGGGTTGGCTTTTCTGACCAAGCAACCTCCTAGCATCATTGCAGTTACTTGTGCATTAACAAACACCATTAATAATATAGTTATTTTTGACTAACATGGATAAAAACAAAAAATCAATGAAAAAAAAAAAATTGCATCATATAATATTACAGTTTTATCAAAAGTATGTTTATCAATTATAGATGTATATTATAGTTGAAAGAGATGAGCTATATAGAGAAACACAGCTTAAGAGTCTTACATTAAATATAGATGTACATTACATCATAAATGTATAAATCTGCTTGTCTTTCTGTAAAATTGTAAAGAAAATTATTTAATGAATTTAAAATTGGAAAAATATTAAGTATTATATAATGCACAAAATGAAATATGTAAAAATACATTGCTAAAAAATAAATAAAAAGTGTGGTGGAGCCAGTGAAAATGTTTGCAGGGTTAAAAAAAAAAAATTACTGGCAGCATAAAAAGCCTTACTGTTGAGCATTTGCATATCATTGTTATGTGAATGTAAAATAAAATAAATATCATACAGGAATGGAGCTTTAATCCTATGTAAAACTCACATAAAAATTTGTATATTCACCTTTTATAACTGCAGATATATGAAGGTCTTTACTCTAGGCAGGTATATGAAGGCATTCATATATGGAGGCATTTATATCTGGCCCAGAAATGAAGACGAAGAGCAAAAGCTGTTATGGAATCATTCACTCGCTGCTCCATCAATTGCACAGGCACAGGTAGTGAGAACCAGCTCACTGGTTAAATTGGCCAGTGTGAAGACCGTGCCACTAGGCAACAAGACCTGATCGCTCCTTTGTTTGGGGTGAAAGGTTGGAAGTGTTCACACTAATCTCAGAGTTCACAATTAAGTAACAGAAGAGTGTCTTTCACCTCCATTCACTCCCCCTTCTCCTTTCAGGAGAACAAATAGCACCAAATCCCCCATCGCTAATGGAAAAGTATTTGCACTGTAAATTAAAGGGTAGACTTTTTTATGCTTTGTACAGATCACTTTTGGGATGTCTGCAAACAGCTCAAATCTAATTACAGGGTTTGGGGGAGTTGGATTTACTCGAAAAGCGGAAGGAACAAAAGAAGACTGGCCCATTGTGGAGTAGCTCTGTTGCGTCTCCAGTGAATCCTTGTCTATTCAGGCCGCTCGTGGGACGGGGGTTAATCCATTACAGGGATACTTCAAGGTGGGAAACTCAATCACAAAGGGTCTGTGTGTACGGTTTCTGAGTTTTATCATAGCAGAAGATTGTCCTGTACTTCAGTTCTCCTTTTCATATCTTAACTCCCCCTCAGCATTTAATTACCTATGGTTATTAGCGCTGAGATACAATGCATTCAGAACCGAGGCGGATAACGCTTGTTCAACACAGGATGAGTCTTATTGTAGTGGGCAGGGGCGTCCCATCTCGGGCGAGTTTGGCGGACAAGATCGGGAGATTCCTGCTGGCTTCTTTACAGCACGTGAATCGCCGGGCCTACAGGAGTCCGTAATCTCCCCACAAAACTTTTATTTTCTTTTGGACATGTGCTGCTGTCTCGCCTCACAAAGCCTCTCTCTCGTCGAGATTCCCTTCCCTAACGCCGTGCCAGGCGGATTTAGACATCACTATTTGCTGTCAAATCTCTGCCGTGAAACAATGCACGCTGCAGCTATCACGCAGAGATGCTACAAAACCCCGTTCCCCCCCACTGTACCTACTAGGCTGGGACGGTGACCCTCGGTGCAGCCCGTCAACTGCGGTGGGTCTTCTTCGAAGGGCCACCGGCCTGAGTTCCCAAGCGGACCGCTTACATCGACTTAGTTGATAAAAGTGGAGCTCATTGTGGGAATTTATACTTCGCCTAATGGCTAAACATTCTTGCCAACAGATGATTACATTTGGGTGTTGGCTGCATGTCTGCACATGGTATCTATCAGCCAACTGAGCATCTCACCCACTGGAAAACTCATTTAGATCCTATCTAGAGAAAAAATTAGTTGTGAAAAAAAACAGAGGCCAGGCCGGTCTGCGCTTGATTTAATTTGGTCACTGATACAGAGTCCAAGCACTTGTGCCCTCTGTATTTGGGGAAAGGCGAGGAAAAAAAAAATAAAAAAAAAAGCTTGACACACACACACACACACACAAACACACACACAAACACACACCACACCACACACACACACTCTCAAAGGATTTAAGCGTCAAACAGGGTCTAAGCCGCTGCCTCTGCTGGACCGGCAAAATCCCACATAACACATTCAGATAATCATTTTCAGTCTTTTCGTTTAAATCTTACAGCCCTCTGAATAGAGCTTGAAAAGCTATATTGACATGGGGGTCAAATGATTTCGGGTTTAAAGTCTGCTCCGTGTCACCTGTTATTCACCCTGCAAGCTCAAAACAGAACGGGCAGAGCTGTATGTGGAATGATAATTTTTATGACACAGGAATGGGAAAACAGTTACGAGGATGTCATATGTTCAAGCTGCTACTTTAGGAAATCGTAATTACGAAGTGATTTAAGTTACAAATTAGTGTTTTTTTTGTTCTAATGAAAAAAAAAAGATGATGAATATTAGATGCATCTATCACTCTCATGCTGTCACTAAAAATAGTGGTAAATTAAGTTAGTTCGTACATCAATGCAGCAATAATAGCAAGCTTACAGCCAACCTGCAATGAGGATAATGAAGGCCTACAGTAACCAAGCTGGGTGCAGGCGGTCAGCGGGGCTCGGACAGATGGGTCCTCCGCTTGAGTGTGGGACAGCTTGCTCAGTAATGGATGTAGAATGAGATATGGGGATAGAGTCTGGCATAGCTAATAGTCATTTAATCAGCTGCAGCTGACCGGCACATGGACACCATTTCTGATGCCATGCTGTCTCAGAGCGATCCAACCTCATCAGCCTTTACCTACAAACACTGCCATAATTCAGGCTAAGAGCTCATTGTCCTGTACAAAAAAAATACAACAAATAAAAATAGCACTGGAAAACACATTTGGATTAAAGCAATGCCCCTGGGTGTATTTCTTGTAAGTGTCCTGTCCTGAAGGTGACTTTCAGGAACATCATGCAACTAAGGCGGGACCCTTTTTTTTATGCGTTTAAAAGAAAAACAAAGAAAAAAGAAGAAAAAAATAAAAATAAAATGGTGCCATTTAAAAGAAATTTAGAAATGATAAATATAAAGTTACAAATATAAAATATTATAAATGTATAATTTGATTTCATATTTTAATATGATATTGTTTATATTACCATGTATACCATATATATAGGACCATGTGATATTTCAGTTTTTCTTTTAATAAATCTGCAAAAATGTCAAAAAATCTGTGTTTTTCTGTCAATATGGGGTGCCGTGTGTACATTGAGGAAAAAAAATTATCTTAAATGATTTCAGCAAATGGCTGCAATATAACAAGTGAAAAATTTAAGGGGGTCTGAATACTTTCCGACCCACTGTATAGATATATATATATATATTATATTATTATATAGATGACAAAACTGGCAGTCAAAACAACAGTTTGTAAAATAAAGAATATAATGTAATATATTAAATTTTAAATATTTTCAAATAGAAAACAGTTATTATAAATTGCAATAACATTTAACAATATTACTTTATTTTTTGTTCAAATAAATGCAGCCTTGACTTTCAAAATTAATGATTAATAATGAATTATTCCAAACTTCTGGCTACCAGAGCACATGTTCCCTCATGGGCATGTTTCTGGTCACATTCTGAAGCACCATAGCAAAACAAAATTGCCTTTGTGTAAATTGAACAGGATGCCCAAACCAGCCCACATTCATACGAATTGGCTTGTGCAACTTTAATGCACATTGACAGGTTAATTACGTCACAATTAACTAAATGCCTAACAGCCGTTCTACTAGTAGCGGTGTGATTGAGTTAATAGAGGGGTATGACATGACCTGTGTTTACCGGTGGCACCGATCCCATTTGTGAGAGTGACAAGCTCGTGGAGGGGTTGAGAAGTGGAAGCCTTTGGGCACATTATTCGGGGATATTTTCAGATGTGGGAGAGAAAGTAATGGGGGGGGCGAGGGAACCCAAAAAAAGCGCTCTTCTCTTTCTCGCTGTGCCAAAACACAGCCGTGTTGCTCTATTCCTTTCTCTCACTCTGTCAAAACTATTTCTGGCTTCAGAGAAGAAAGTGTTTACTCTGTGGCCTGGTTCACTGGAGTCACGCCATGTTCCCACCGAGCAAATCCGCCGTTCTCTCTCCAAAATGGTTTGCATATTTTCCCTGTAACACAAGACTTAAAAAGGACTAGAGGAAATCAAGAGGGAAGGGGGGAGCTGCTGCTATTATATCTGGATTTACATGCAGTCAGCTACTCGGCCGGTTTAAAGAAGGCTGTGTGACAACTATGCCACCGACCTCGTCTATAACCGTATCTGTGAGCGGTAAACCAATAATGGCTGTGATGTTTCGAGGCGTATCGCTGAACGGGAGAGTCCTGGAAGTCTAACTGATTCATCGATAGAGATCTGATTGCGGAGACCCAGGAGCTTCATGGTCAGTTTCCTCATAATAGTTTTGTCAAAACACAATTCTGAGTTTTGTAGCTTCAGTAGAAACGCTGGAACTTCCCCCCCTCGCCTCAAATCTTCCATTCGAGCCGTCACAGCAAATAAAGCACTGCTGTGTGTGGTAAAGCGCATCTCTCGGCTAGACATCATATCAGTGCTTCAGATTGAGATGAGACATGCTGTTTCGCACTCTGTAAAAGTCAATACCCCTTATTTAAAATGCACAAACACACACAAAAGACCCTTCAGCAGGATTCATGAGTGAATTTCATACAGTACCTGAGATACGTGGGGTGTGGGGGGGGGGGGGGGGGGGGGTTCGGGAGTGAAGTCTCTTCAAATTGGGCTGCCCTTTAAAGTAGGTCAGAACTGAGACACCAGTAGCAATGGGGCTGTGCGTCAACAACAGCACATGATGTTGTTTTTCTCTCAGAGTCCTGGCACCAAACATGACTGACCATTTCTGCGCCTTAACCAATCTCTCCAACTGTCTAAAAGCCCCTGACGTCACAGGCGGCAAACACCTCGCCAAGGAATGCCATTAACAGTCATTCGAAGAGCCACACTGTAAAGTCCAGGTAATCAAGCTATTAAAACAAGCTATTTTGATGCTTTCAGATAACCTTATTTATGTTCTTTGCTGCACAGAGGACTATTAAATGCTGAATAAATAGAACATGTAAATAATTAGGTGAAACGAACCCGATTTATCAGTCTGAAATACTACAGACTGTACACAAGGGCCCCTCATTCTTCCAATCAACATATCACAGCAGCTGATTTCTCTGATATCAACAGAAATGAGACAAGCCTACAAAGGGACCCATTGAAGTGGTGGTGTTAGTCTGGAATGAGGCAGGAATCGTGCCGACCATCTAAAACTCAAACAAGTTAACAAAAGCTCTTTTAACTAGAATTTTAATTAGATTTTAGATACTTTAGTACTTTAACACTTGAATCTACAGACACAAACACATTGAAAAGTCTCAGCAAGTCTCATTTATTTGATCAAAAATACAGCAAGAACAGAAATATTGTTAAATATTTTTTATAATAAATAACTGCTTAACTATTTTTTATAATAAGATGTAATTTATTCCTGTGAATTTGAAACATTAATGTTGAAATCAACAATTTTTTTTTCAGGATTCTTTGATTAACATTAGGAAGTGCTTATCTGTCAGATTTGATAATTTGGTGCAAATAAAAGTGCTGAATAAAAACTGTATTCCTAAAAAAATAAAATAAATAAAATAGGGCTGTGAGTTTAAGGCGTTAACTTAATTAGTTATGAAAAAATTATGCGATTAAAATATTTTAACACAGTTAAAGGTACAGTAGGAGATCTTGGAAAATGTTAACTTTAGCCTGATAGCACTGAAAGCAAACGTCCCACCCACCCTGCAATCGCTGTCCAAAGCCACGCCCCCTGAACGCATATACGCTCACAGACCAGAATACCAGAGACATTACTACAATAGGCTACATCAGCGGTTCACAATTCCAGCCCATGTTCCGAAGTGAAGTAAACTTTCCCCTGCTCAGGGAGGAGGGAGCAATGAACATTGTGTAGGGATCATATCGATCGGAACACAGTACATGCACGTAGCTCACTTCTAACGAGCCGCGAAGACTGGAATGGGAACCGCTGGGCTACATCATGTTTCATTTGTGCATCTTTGTTTCATTGGTTACTTTGATCTGTTGTTGGGTCTTTGGTGTTTCTCATCACAGATGTGAGAGAAACCTTTAAAAGTACTACAATACCAGGAAGCAAGATCAGGTTGTTGATGTCTGTCTGCCATTCTCGCTCTGTCAACATTTCTTGGTCAGATTAGATTACAAGTGGCCCTATTTAAAGTGTAATAAGTAGTGTAATTATTTAAATTACTTTTAATAAAGAATGTAAGGTTATAGTTGTTACTTTCTAAATTAAATTCGACCTTTCTAAATGTTCATTAAATCAATCATTTGAAACATTTAAAGCAGGCAGGGGTTTAACCTTATAGAGGGCTCAAACATGAGTACTGTCCAGACTTCAAAACATGTTGAAGATAATAATTTAAAGAACAGCCACCACAAAATCAGACTTTAGAACCTCTTTTTACTTTGAGATCATTCTGAGGTTAAACACTGGGTTTTAACAACGCCTTGGAAAAAAAACCTGTTAATCTTAAAAAAATAAAGCATATACATGAATCCAAATTGGAAATAAAAAAGTTATCAAATAAGCATGTGTCCTGTTCTGTATCCTAAACTCCTGAAACATTGGTGTCTCATATTTTAGAGCAGTCAATGCAATTTGGGAAAGAAATCAATCATATCTGTATGTGTGTAAAAATATTCAGATGTAACCCACTTTGTAATCGTTAACATTTTCATAAGCAACTTTAATTTAATTGCACACTTTTCTTAGTAACTGTAACAGATTACAGTTACATTTATTTTGTAATTAAATTATGTAATTCCGTTACAAGTAACTAGTTACTCCCCAACACTGTATACTGTACATTAACACACTTACTACTCGTACTGTGTGTGTAGCGTCTCTGCTGCTTTAGAGAGAAGCAGAAAATAATCTGACAACCACACTTTATTCAGGTGTGAAAAAACAAAATGCTGTTTCTCTCTTTAATAGAGAAAATGAAACAAATTCAATATCCTATCAGTCAGGACTCATTCCATCATGCTTAATTTTGTTGCCGTTTTGTTACTGCCGTGTTATTCAATCATTGCGGCATCTGATTTTCCATGAATGGCTTTTGTTTGTCATTCATGCATGCAGGTGGACTTCATCGGCAGTCCTCCTGATAGCGTTACAGAAAATGACCGCTGCTCCCTGCACTTCAGCCTTTTGCCAGTCGAGCTGCCAACTTGAAAACCGAGACCTGGATGTTTACAACGACAAGAAAACTTTGTCCATCGTAAACACCACCACCATGCCAACAGCTGTTAACTATTTATAAAGAGGGTGTAACTGCGAGTTACACATCCACTAGGGCTGGTGTGGGGGCAGAGACATGGTTTTTGGCCTTTTAAGCAACAGTGGTAGCATAACATAAGCAGAGCAAAATCAGACTTGGCTTCGAATCGAGGTTTTGGACGCAGGGTTTGTCACTCTGATCTGACTAACAGTGGGAGATAACAAGGTGAAATGTAAGCATTTCCTGTTGTGGTTTTTACACCATCTCGAAGAATGATTCAAAAACCACCCTCGGTGCGTAGCAAAATGTGGACGTCTGCGTGTCATGGCTAGTGTTCAGGAAAAAAAAAATCATAAAATAAATAAAATCATGCAGACATAAAAACCCCCAATAACCCACTTCAAGTCTATCTAGGCTGTGAAAATGAAGCATATGGGTGAGCATATTGAGGGACTGTGGAAAAAAAAGCCAGTGTATCAAACTAGCCATGCGTTATAGCACATTTAAAATATAAGCCTGGTAGCCACAGGGGAGGCTGGCCTCACTGCTGTTCAGGTCCCTGGCAGGAAGACAAGTTTCACTGCCCACTTTTTTTACTCCAGACTCCAAATCTATATTTAGCCAGGCTTTTCCACTGGTATGCCTTTCTTTGATCGTTAGCCCTGTTTAACCCTTATTTACAATGGGCCCCATATTGGTCAAGGCTCTCGGGAGGCCCGGTCAGCGAGGGCACGGCAAGCCTTTTACGCATGTCTGTCAAATAACACAAAGTGCACCCAACCAGCTCTGACTGGGAGAGAGCTGGGCATGGTATATGAAATATTCACGATTTATTTACAATGAATTGGCAAACTGTGAATATCAATAATTTCATTGTGTTTATTTGCTAATTTAGTTTCCTAAAGACTTGCAATTACTAGAGCAATAAAATAGCGTTTTAATAGCAATTATTCAGTAGCCAAAAGCTAGTTAGGGTTAATCTTGTCAGTTAAATTACTAATGAAAATGGTCAATAAAGAATGTTTTTATTTAGTCAACAATAAAGATGAAGAATGTGCATCGACAATTAAGATTTCAATCAAAACATACTTTTGATAAAAATATGAAGAGAGAGAGAGATATATCAACAATGCTTCAAAACACAGATTTAAAGAATGAATAATTAAATCAGTGTTTTGAACTGATTCATATATTTTATATAGATACAATAAGAAATAAAAATGAATCAAACATGTGTGTGTGTGTGTTTTGGTAATATATATATATATATAAATATGATATATATTATATATATATAGGTGTAGGTGTGTGTATTTGTCTATCTGATAGGTAAAAAATAAACTTGAAAAAAATGTTTACTAAATGACTATTTGCAATAACAGGTTCTACACTTTTTAATTTTAGTTATTTGATTTTAAGTATAGAAATATTACAAAATTGTTAAACTATATAAATAACTAGATTTTATAGACTTTTATAAGATGTAGAACTATGTTATTTTAATTAAAGTACTATAAAACATAATTACTATAAATAGTTACATTTATAGTACTTGAAAAATGAAAATGAGAAATAACTGTTTTGAACCGATTAATTTTTTCCCTTATATTGACGGCCCTAGGTCAGGAAACAGTATTTGCAGAAGTAACATTGAAGCCACAATGAACTACAGACAGACTGTTTGAAGCCTTCACACATTTTTAAACATATTCACCCAATCGCATTTGATGCTGGTTTAAAATGACTGTCTGTATCACAACAATGATTAAAGTTCTGAACACTCACTCAAGCCATTTTTGCAGCCATAAAAGCTCCATTCAAGTGTGTCCACTTACATATGAAATACCTAATTCAATACGCTGAACTATTGACTGTACATTTTAAGGATGTCAATCTCGAGTACCTAGTTCCTGAAGGTGGTTCAAGGCCACATGGGTGTGATGAATCTTTTCAGCACAACAAAATGGGAACATGATCACAAATGTAATGCATTAAGGGTGCTTTCTATACCCAAAGTGATCTAAGTGAGCCAGACTGCTATGCTGTGGAGTGCTAGACACGTTTGTGCTAGAACATTCTCCCGAGGGCAGATAGCGAGGATTGTCTGGAAAGTGAGCAGTCATAGCATGGCAGTGTACTGAGGGCCACATGCAGCAGCACAGCTCTTGTGTCCAGCAACCCAGCAGAGGTCATCATATCAGGGTCAGGTGCACATGAGCACATACCCCACTCGGGTTACCACCAAGTTCGTAAGCAGAGGCGGAAACTGGAGAGGTCCTCCTTCCACGCCACAACATTGTTTTGAGGGCACCTAATAAACAAACAGATCCAACCAAGGCTGACCACAACTGCCCTGTTTCTCACAACCAATAATTTGTCTGCCTAGAATGACAAGCAGGTATGTATGTGCGTAATTGTTGGAGTTGGTTGCCAGCTTTACCCTATACCTGCTAGAGTGGCTTGCCTTTCACCTCTTCCAGTAAACATTTGCCTGTCACCATGTGTTCCAAAGTTGTTGGATGCAACTCTTCAAACACATGATCGTGGCCCAAGCTTTATTCGTCGCATAAATAACCAAGGTGGCTGACTGTTTACCACACTTTGCGAATAAACACACAGAGTGAACTTCTCTTCATAGAATGCAAACGGATATGATTTGATTTGCATTCTGTATTACGTTGCTTGTTTTGTAAATATAAATAAATCGAAAAGATATTTTATATTGCATGGATACAAGTTTGGGGACTTGAACTCATACTGTAAATAATGCATAATTAATATAATAATTAATAAATTTGCATAAAATAATTACATAAAAGCAATATAACAATTCTTAAAGTAATTTTTTAAAATTATATATACATATATATATAAAACACAAAATAAATATGAAACATGATTTAAGAAAGCTTAATTTTGAAATTCTGCAAAGGCATATGACCAGACATAAAAAATTATTTTCTAAAATGTGAAAAATGTGAGGAAAAAATAAAATAAATTTAGATAACAGAAAAATAAAGCTTGTGCATGTTTTTCCTGAAAGAATAGAAGATACAGTAGGTAGAGTAATAATTTCTCTTATTAAACGTAAACGCATGTGAGCCCTCAAATCCAAACTTGTACATACAGTGACATACTGCATGTACTGAATGCAAGACATTTGAGTGTGTTTGATGTGTGCAGTAGTGCTGTGTTCGATACATCGATACGATACGACGATTTCGTCCGAGATTTGACGATACCGATGATCGATACAGCTTCCGGCCAGTATCGCTATTTGGCAAGGGTGGCAGCGTGGCCCCCGCACTAAATTTGATACAAGAACACCTTTTTAAAAGGAGTACAAAGTGCGAGGTTTCTAAAAATAATGAATAGAGCATAATATATAGGCTACAACAAGGTTTAATCTGGCCGCAGAGGAACACAACCGGGGTTGCCTGATATAAAGAGACGCAATCCCCAAAACAGAGCTTCCCACTTGCGCAATACGGAAATATCTGCTAATCCAGCTCTATCTTGTCAACCTTGACAACCATGGCAACTTGCGCTCTCTCCACTGTTGGAAAACACTCTTGTTTCTGAAACACTGGTTGCTTGCAGTCTTAGCGATCCGCCACTTCAATATCATTCTCAGAAAGTGTAATTCATCACGTGTGCATTTTATGAGAGAGAGCTGAAGCGTGTAATGTATGATTACCACCTTGTGTGGCCCGCTCTTCTCTAGTTAACGTGAAGCGGTGTCTTTATTCCTTGAGAAACAATGATGTTACCAGCTCCTTGTTGAGAAAGTATGTAGCTCTAGGCGATTAAGCTATTTAGTTGATAAATTCGGGCAGCACAAAACAGTTTGTTCTTGAAGTCTGACTGCGTGATGACTGTGTGCCGTTAGTTACAGTGAAGACAGCGCTTTAGTTTAGAACTCTTCTAATTTTTTGTTTTTTAAACGCAGAGTGTGTTAATTTGTGCAATGATAAACTACCAGCAATGTAAATATGATTTTTAAAAAATATATTACAATGAGTACTTTACAATATAAATTTATTAGAACGAGAACATTATTTTTTATGGGCTTAAAAACAAGATTCAAAAAATCAGAATATTGTACCTGGTGGGGAGCTGCCCAATGTAAACATGAAACATATGCCATTACCTATATTGTAGGCTACTGTGGTACAGCTATGGAGGCCCTTCATAATGCAGAGGTCAACTGCCTGCTCTGCCAATAGTTAGAAAAGGTACTATAGTATGCAGTGTTTAATAAACAGCAGTTTTACTAAACTCTTCTGAGGTGAAATTCAATGCAGTCCCGTATCATGATATGTATCGTATCGTGGCCTCTGTATCGTGATGCGTATCGTATCGTGACTTTGCTGGTGATACACAGCTCTAGTGTGCAGTGTGGGTTGGTGTTTGTGTCGTACCTGTGTGGATCTGCCGGTGGGCCTCAAGAGCATCTTCCTTCTGAAACTGAGCTCCACACTGGTCACAAACGATGGCTTTCTCACCAGCTACAAGACAAAAAAAAATACAAAAGTTATTCAATCTACATTAGTTTGGAGGTTCTCGGGTGGTGCATGGTGTCATATCTCTTATTTGAACCCCCAGTAATATGTCAAATGATTTGGTGCCTGCGAGCTGGAAGTCTGCTGGATTCACTTCAGTAAAACTTGCTGGCAAAAACACTGTTTACAATGTATTTTGGAGGATATGTATGCCAGACGTTGATCTTGTGTGCACTATGCAATGAAAGCAATGTATCATAAGAGGGATTGATCATTCAAGGCACACTTTCACTAAAAATCACACAAATGCTGTCAAACACAACCCTAAAACGAAGATAAAAACAAGAAGCCATACATATCACATCCGCATAGCATGTTCAGATGTTGCAATGGGACACCAAGAGGAACTGTGAGACCACAGGATGCCAATATACAATCTGATCTATAAATCAGAATTAAGCAGAAACACTATTGCATTCACACTGTATTTATCTGCTCGATCAAAAGGGAGTTTTTATAATTTGTAACAGAACTGTCAGCTCTCGTCATTATGTCTTTAAATCTTACCGCCTTCACAAGCACAACAGGAAGTCATAGCTTAGATTAAAAAAAACAAACCAAAGTCCATTTCGCAACCACTGTAAAGTTGCAAAATGTACTGTACGGTCAAGCAGTAGAAAAAAAAGTGTTTTTCTTTCTTTTCTTGCAGATGATGCCACTCGGCAATAAACTTATAAATGTGGCACAGACAAGTTCCTCTAAATGGCTCAAGAAATCAAACATAATTATTAAAACAAAAAACTGCACATAAAGAGGAACTACCACAGACCTCAGAACTGGTTACTTCAGTGTATTCATACCCAATAATTGTTAACCATAAAACATTGTTTCTTCTGCAATGGGTGCTATATTTAAAACGCAGAGAAACTGTAAGTAAGCAATCCGAAGTTTAACTTTCCAAAAACTGTAAATAAGGTCTCTATGGAAAATTCTAAACATTGCTGCTTGAGTGGTCCGACATCTCAACTTCTGGCTTGATCATTTGTATAATATTGGGGTGGACTACCTGTTTGAATTTGAATTAAATTAGCATTGAAGTGGCAAAAAGTATGCAGAATGATCAAATGACAGATAGATATACAGTACAGATATGAGACAGACAGACAAAACGATAGAATGATAAACATATAGAACAAACAATAGAACAAACGTTAAAACAATGGCAGAACAATATACACTAGCTGCATTTCCTTTATCCTTCAAATTGTGCAAACTGAAATTGCAAATTGAAAATACACCCAATGGAAACGTGTCAATTTTGCATAAACTCCCATATATCGCAAAACGTTTTTACGCTCACATGAGGTGGTTTTTCAGGCAATTTGAAATTTCCAAAAACTGCAAGGGAAAGTTCGCATTTACAGGTCACCTGGTGTACGTAAAAGTCACATGATCATTCTTTAATCTACTATAACCTCCAAGAAACACCTCATATGTTGCCACTCAAGTATAAGGGGCTTTCCTTGACAATAATGCTTGGCTTTCCTTGCCATTAATGCTTAGATAACACCTTATTTACACTTCACATGTCTGCGGAGCATTACGGCTCCGACACAGCCACACTAGTCAATGCTTGTGTTTATTTCAGACATGCCACGGCATGTTTCAGAAGCGGCTCTTCGCACTGCTTAGCTAAAGATATACACCTACGTCTCGTTCGATTAAAAATAATGGCTAGTGTGATGGTTGCGATATAATAAACCTACCAACACTCGTCACTAGGACTTATCGTGAGAGGAAAAAATTTTTGGTGGTTAGTCATAGTTTGGGTTAATCAATTGGAAACACGTGTCATTATGCGAAAATAGCATTGTTAATCGAACATATATAAAATATGCGCAAAGTTTGCACAATCTGTAATGGAGGCACGACTAGCTAGATATAATGATGATAGCATATAGACAGATTATATAAAATACATATCAATACAGATGTTGCCCAATCCTGGTAATAGAAGGAACAATCCACAATTTTGAACGGCTCCTTTTTCCCACTCCCCTAGAGTTTAAAAATTTGAGGTGTACCGTTTTCGAATCCATCTCAGCAGGCCGATTCTCGGTCTGTCTGTAGCACTTTTAGCTGCAGCTTACAAGATCATGAATCTGACTTAGACTCGTTATCATCTCTCTCAAGAAGTGACCAATATTTTGTATATTGTCCATTAAAAACTTGACTCGTCTGTTCGGTTACATCATTCGTGTACTACAGCCGACGAACCTGAAAGTTGCGATTTCTATACACACCATGATGGCTAGGAATATACTCTCATCTGGTGTAATAATCATGAACTTTGCCTGCACGTACCATGGGGTAGCACGGCGCATTGGGGGAAAAAAATAGACGCGAGACTCCTGAACCTAGTACCCAGCTAGTAAAGGAATGCTACAGTCTCAATCAGATTTCAATGATCGAGCTAACTGCAGCTAAAGTGCACCGTCAGACTTATTTTGTTTTTGGCGGCCTGTTTTAATTTTTGTTTTAGTCTAGTCTTTGTGTGAAGCTGTCATTTTAGTTTTTATTAGTTTTAGTCACGTTCATACTCTTTTTAGTCTAGTCAAGTTTTAGTCGACTAAAAGTCTGAGCATTTTAGTCTAGTTTTAGTCGACGAAAACTGATGACATTTAGTCTAGTTTTAGTCAATGAAAATTCTATTTAACCCAGTCAATATAGTATAAGTACCTATTGTATAGACGAAACCAAAATTTTATTTTAGCCAAACCCTTTTCAAACAAGGTTATCTTATTATATAATTGTTACCTTATAGACTCTAGAATACATCCATTCCAGACACGGAAGCCGCTCTGATTTGAATTTACAACATTTATTTTACCAACCAAACATGTTAGAAGTACACACACATAAATTTAAATAAAGACGAACCCCGGCTGGCCGGTCATCGGTCCCTTTCTCTGTGTCAGACTTAACTTTGTTTGGTTTTCATCTTCTAAATCAGTGTTTCCCAACCTTTCTTTAGTCGCGGCACCCTTTGGAAATTTTTACAAATTTGTGGCACCCTACAAAAATTAATTTGGTCACAATATTTGAATTTCTAACTTCGATATGATAATTTGAAAGTATAGATATTTGGTACAACAGAGAAGAACTGCAGAACATAATGTCATACAGATATTTTTAATACTATAAAAAATCAGTAGGCTAATTTCTAATGAAGAGACCCATTTATATGACAGATTTTAATGTAGGCTTTTATTCATATGTAACATTGTGAGATAGTTATAATGGTAATTAAACAAAGTTTTGCTCATTCAGTGTATTTTTGTAGGGCTATTAAGGGATTTTTTTTTTTACCAATTATCCAAATAACGTTTAATCCTAGAAAGCTATTATAATCAGAGGACACATGAGCATAACGGTAAGCAGATCAATGAATGAGAGGGCAGCACTACCAGAGTTGCCCATATACCACACAATGTTACAACACAGTAGGGCTATTGCAAAAAGAAACAATACTGTACTACATCGATGTTTCCTGTCAGCTTGATTTCTGAGTGGACTTTGCTGTCCGATGAGGCACTCACATGGGCCGCGAGTGACTGAGCGGAGCACACGCGCGCATAGAGCGGGATAATACCATACAGTCTACGGATAATACACACACGCATAGAGCGGGAAAACACACGCGCAGCACCACAAGTGAATCCTAAGCGGTGAACTCATTTTCGGCAGCCGGAATTTCTGTGCATCTCTAATTATCGGCGGCATTAGAAATGGATATTATATAATAGCTGCTTTTTTGAACATTTTAGCGATTTAAAAATATAAAAAAATTATTTTTTACACGGCACCCTTGCTCTCGACAGACCCCGGTTGGGAAACACTGCTCTAAATAATGCCGCGAGTGGGGCTTGAGGAAGTGACCTGATGCAGAGCCTGAAGCGAGACACAGGAAACAGAAATACTGCAAAATAATAATAATAACAACAACGAGACGAAATAACGTTATAACATTTCGTTTCGTCTCGTTTTGGTCAACGAAAATGAAGAGACATTTTAGCATAGTTTTCTATTTTGTAAGCCACATTTCTTCTCGTTTTTATTCGTCAATGATATTGCATTGTACATTTAATTATCGTCATCGTCACATGACCAGCATTTTCGTCTCGTCTCGTTTTCGTCACGTGATAAAGGTTCGTTGACGACTATATTTAGTCATAATTTTCGTTGACGAAAGCAACACTACGTCAGACCCGGAGATCGGCTGAATGGATTAGAAAACGGTAAAACTCAACTGTTTAACTCTTTGAGCCTAAAAATGAAAATGAGCCTAAAAATAGTGGAGTGTTCCTTTAAGAAGATCTTGCATCTGGCCATGGAGCAGAAAGGTCCAGGAACTAAAGTAGCTTGAGATGGAGGGCCAGCTGGACATTGATCACCACCTTAAGTGGCAGAGAGGGAAAAGCCAGACCTTAATACCCACCCCACAACATAAATGGCAGCTTATTGAAGCGGGTCATTATCTCACAGGGGGTGACAACATCCAGCCACCCAGCAGGCCCAGCAAAAGTCATGGAATTAAAGTGATAAATTCTAGCCTCTCCCTTTGATCAATAGCGATTTTCTTGTTAAGCACGAAAAAAAGCGTGAAGGAAAAACACCTCCCTTAGATTTGGCAGAATTCATACCCCACTTTCAAATCCCTTCCCACCAAAGACAAAAACAGAGACTAGTGCTAGAAATATCTGCCTCTCCAGCAAAAAAGAAAACTACAACAAAAAACTGTGGCTATAAAAGAATCTCCCACTTCCTCCCTCCTTTACTCGGAGTTGCCACAGCGATGCCGACTTGTCATAATGGGCCCTTACACAACAGTGGCTCCCAACAAGTGGAGGAGAGGTGCCACGTGCCCGTTCCTTTTTCACTTCCCTCCTCTGAATGTATTGCACAACCGAAACCCTGGGATTTACTGTTTCCGAAGAGGATGCCTCGCCAATCGGTCTTGTTTGTACGGGCCGTGCGCATGAATAAAATGACGCGAGTGAAACCGGAGCCTTTACGGGAGCTGTGGCAAACATCCAGAGTCAGATTACCCAGCAGTGGGGCTGCACTGGCTTTGTTGATGAGTCCCTGAAGAGAGCGATACTAGAGCACAGCTGTAATGGAAAGACCTGTGAACAAGCACATTGTCTAATGCTATAAAGGTGGATTCTCATCACACACTCTGATCAGATGCCTCCCCCACTTGTCGCTCGGAAACGGGAACATGAGTAGACAAATAAGGCACAAACAAAAACATACACTTGCCGTTCAGTGAGCCTACACAAATGCGTTATATAAGACAGCACACTCAGTACCAAAAAAAAGAGGCAAAAAAACCCATATAAAAAGGAAAAACAGTGCCATCAGAACAATGAGTACAGACAGTGTGCTCTCCCTTTTCCTTTAGCGGTAACGAGCTGTACTGTACAGTTTTATTTACACTATCCTCTTATCAGTCACAGAACAGTACGGAGACTGCCAATTGGAAAGGACAGCCAGGAACTGTGTGTTCCCTCTCTCGACTAGATGTGTACTGCAGGCAGAGTAATTTTTTTATCAACCAAGACAAAAATGCTGAGAGACCGCCAGATTCCCCTTGTAAAAATGTTCACGTTCACGCGAGCGTGGATGAGTATATTTGTGGAGCGCTGTCAGGCTGATGCAGGGCTCCAGACTGAAACAATGACTAGGGAGCCACTGGCACCTCAAATGAAGCATTTGGGAGCCAAATGGCATTTTTAGTCGGCAAATTAGAGAACCGCTCAATATGGGTGATTGTTCGGAAGCACTGTCGACCATGCATGTTCTATCATAATATATCACAGTTATTGAATATTTACAGGTATATGCGCAAAAAACAATGCCGTTGTTTGAAATTCATCTGGTATTTGGAAAAGAGCTGCAGGAGAATGAAGTACGAAGTCCGAGTGGTAAGTATAAGTAGCTGAATAAGAATTTTATTTGTTTGAGAGCTTTAGATTTTTTTCTCTTCAAAACTATGGATATTGGAATCATACAGTAACACATTATACATATTGACACACACACACAACATATTGCGGTTCTAATATTTCATCCATTTAAAATAAACAATGAGAAACAGAAAGCTCTCAAACAGCAACAAAATGTTCTATTTCTATG
Source organism: Sinocyclocheilus anophthalmus (assembly GCA_018155175.1). Taxonomy (NCBI): domain Eukaryota; kingdom Metazoa; phylum Chordata; class Actinopteri; order Cypriniformes; family Cyprinidae; genus Sinocyclocheilus; species Sinocyclocheilus anophthalmus. The sequence continues at coordinate 985,236 of JADLZN010000757.1, read as the reverse complement.
CAAATAGACAATTTGAATATAAATGAATCGCTCATGAATAAAATAACCTAAGTGCAAACTGCAGAGGAAAGTCTAATATACTGATTTTCTTAAATTCAATGATTTTTCAAGAATCAGCCCCGATTTAATCTGATGCTAAGTCTGAAGAACAGTTCAGTTCATCACAGTTACGGTTCTGTGTCCATTTTCAATTAGACAAAATTGAAAAATGATTCACAGTTCAATGAGGGAGTCTTAGTATTGGGAGTCTGTTTAATGAATCGTTTAAATTGAATCATTAAGAAGAACCATTCATAAGAGTCATTTGTTTGCAAATAAGGCAGCACAGCTTTGGTCCAACAAAACAGAAAGAGCACACTTTAAAATGTGATTAACTAAAACCTCAGGATATGATATCTGACAAAATCGCATATCGATTTCACTAACAGACTTATTTTTTTTGGTAAACATATACAAAGACACAAAGCTAAGGAAACAAGCAGCACAGATTGAATTTCCAGACAGTATACAGTAGATTACTCTGTACTATCAGAAAATGAAGAGAAGTCAGCTGGTTAATATTTATATAGCCTTCACAGAGAACAGAAAGAATAGCAAAGGAGATAAACACTGAGGATATCTAGGCTTCTTCTGATAGCTTCATGGTCTGGTGCGCAGACCGAGGACGTCTCGGGACAGACCAAAGCAGACAAATATTGACTTGCTAAACACACTTTCACATCAAAGACGCTTCTAAATTTATCTGCTCAAAATGAGCAGTGTTGCACATTCAGTCACTTGTTTTTTAGCTTGCTTTAAAGCTCTTAATCCATTTTGCCTGCAGACCAATTTATCTGGCCGGCAGGTCACACTCAGTCCTCCATTTTTCCTGCTCTTTTTCTCTCTCACTGTACAACGCCATCATTTCAGCTGTCTAGCTCCAGATATACTTGGGGCATTTCAGTTCACAAAGACGCACATTCACGTACAAGCTACGTACCTATCAGTAATGTACAGACGGATGTCTCCGTGCACATGCCGTTCAATCCGCATGTAGAAACAATACAAATATCAGCAACAGGAAAATGTTTGTGTATGACCCTGGTGTGCAGCAGGCTAACCCTTCCATTGCAACAAAAGGTGAAAGGTTCCATGTGTTTTCCTCTTCCTCTCTTTTTTTTCTTCAGGCCATGGTGCCTTAAATTATGACTCTGGGCAGCTTTCCTGACGGTATAGTGAGAGGACAAAGGGCTTTCAGAAGTGGAGGAAACAGGAGCTGGACTGGAGAGGAACTTGTAGGGTTAGCCTGGTGTGAAGTGGCAGGAAATGAGTGGAGCCTCTAGCATCTCACTGGCATCTCATCATGGTTTGAGCCCTGTTTAAGCCACCATCAAACTTGAGGTGGGATTTGTAGAATTTGTAGATACTAGCACATATACAAGGTTGGCACTGGCAAGTATACATGGTAAATAGTGAAGTCCAAGTCTAAATATTAATTACTTGGGTAGCACTTCATAATAAGGTTCAATTCCTTAACATTAGTTAGTTAAAGGATTAGGTATCAAAAACTAAAAATGAACAACAATTTTACTGAATTGATTAATTTAGTTGAGTGTTAATTCCACAATACACTATACTGTTTTGGGTTGTTAAGTCTCTCATGCTTATCAAGGCTACATTTATTTGAGGAAAAATACAATAAAAAAAATTCATTTTGTGAAACTTTATTACAATTTAATAACCGTTTTCAATTTGAATACATCTGAAAATGTAATGCATTTCTTTGTAAACCATGAAAACTTTTATGTAAGATTACATAACGAACAAAATAGTTCAAAAGAATAGCATTTATTTAAAATGGAAATATCTGTAACATTATAAATGTGTTTACGGTCAATAAAACTAACTGACCGCAAACTTTTTGAATGGTAGTGCACATTAATATATTTTTAACATTTCATGTTGTGTACTTAAATGTATTATGAACATTAGCAACAAACAATACTATATTTATAAATTAAAATGTTTACCTAATTAATTTTGAAAAATGTTTATTGTTAGTTCATGATATCTAATGCATTTACTAATTAAACCTTATTGTAAAGTGTTTTCTTTGGTTTGTAATACTGTATGTGATGACTAACCAAGAATATTATAAAATTTGATAGTTGGAATGGGTGATGGATGACTAGACGACAGACATGTCATCTGTGATCTCCCACCATGGGTGTTGGATTTTTGAAACTACATTACTTGACTAATTGTTCACGAAACCCAGTGACTCCACAAATTTGAAAATCTGTAATTGTGAACACCCCTAAGTAAACAAACCAAAATGCTTCTTGAAAAGTTAGTTTGCACACCAAGAAAGAAAGGGCAATAAATTATCTGCCTCTCCTCCGCTGCCTGATCAATACCTGGGAGGTCAGCTGAAAACAGAGCGATACCTCCAGCCCTCTTTTATTTATCAATGGAGAACCTGAGAACCTGACCATGCGGTGAACCCTTTCCCAAAACGACCACCGAAACTTCAACCAACCGCTGGATGTGACAATTGAGCCGTCTTTACAGTGCTGTAAATGCCTTTACTGCTGAGCGCAGAGCAGTGGGAGGCCGGTTCTGCTCTTTCCTTATTTGCCTTTCGTGAGCAGGGAGGGTGAATCCAGGTCCTGAAATATAATTGGATGGGTCGACATCAATTTAAGAGTGGTTTTCGAACTGTGGTCTGTGGACCACTAGTAGTCCGTGAAGGATTCCAAATGGTCCATTAGTAGATTGGCTGACAAAATAAAATAATTTATCTTATTTATTATTAAAAAATGTATTGATTGTGTTAATATTAATTTTAGAATGTCAGGTGAACACCAAAGAGAAACAACAAAGAATGAATGCATTTCAATGCAGATCCTAAAAACAAATTGGGAAAGAATCCCAGGCGTTCTCATTTTAAATGATGGTTTGAGTATCTAAAGCAGTCCTGAGTTTTGACAGTGATGTGAGAAATGCTAAGTTGTAACTGAGTAAGTGTTAGCATAGTCAAAAGCCTGGTACAAAAGTACTAGGCTGTCAGTGTCAGGCTGCACATAGTTAACAGAGTCCATGTATGCTCCACAGGTCAATAACCTGTAAAGATTTAACATTTAGTGCCCATTATTTCCTGCTTTCAAGTCACACATTGTCAAAGGCACTCTCTAGTTTATTAAAGCCTGGGTCAGGAGTGTGGGGGAGGGGCCACGGGTTACACAACGACCTACGGGACAGCAACTAGAACACAGCCACACAGTACGGGTCATTATTAAACTGTTCCACACTTAACACAGGCATGCAATAGAAGGGTGTTCTAATTTTTGAAAGTTTGAGCAACCTCCAACTGGGACCAACAGAAACAACTGTCCTGAACGCGGTGCACAAATAATAAAAAATCCAACAGAAAAACAACAGGAAATGCAAACATACGGAGTTTAACAGCTCTCAGGTGCAGCCATTTACATTTGTTTATCGCTTGATTTGAAATGATTCTTCCGCTAATAAAAGTTAATCAGCTTCAGATTCAAAACTGGAACTGCAAACTTCATGGCGTATTTTGTTTTACAAATAAACGGCCACTTGCAGAGGGTGCCAAATGACACCAACTGACCCTGATCTCTCTTTCCATTATGTCACAAGATTTTTAATAATTTTAAAAGAGCAGGAACCTTCCTTGGCTTAAAAAAAGTAAGGAAAGGGGAAGAGAAAGAGGGTGATGGCAAATGAAAAAAAAGAGGAAAAAGTAACTTCCATAAAGTTCTTTTCTTCACAAATGTCGACTGCGCGACACCCTCTTTAACTTCCTCACTAAAACCTTTTACGACGTCCTCGCACTCGTTCCAGATCCACTGACTTCCTCTTCATCATCTTTCGCTCTGCATCTGCACGTAGAATTTCTGTACGATCACAGTTACAATCCGCATCGACTAGACAGGATATTGATATATAGCTGCTAGATGTCTTTTTTTTTTCTTACAAGCACCTATTGGCAGCACTTCTTCAGTTAGTTATATAATCTGATGCTTTTCCAGAGAATATATATATTTTTTTACAATAGCCCCAGAGTGTCTCAGAAGGTTTTGCCCTGTCAGTAGTTGCCCATTAAACATTAATTACTCGTGTCGCTACAGACGGTTTCAAAGTGCCTGAGATAGAGGTGTTTTTCTTCAGCACTGAAATTGTTTGGAAGGCCCGGGATTAGTATTCTGATCCACAGATGCGTTTGCAACAGTAATAACACAATATCCACGGCCGCTTTTCATGTTGAACCTCCCAGTGGAATGGATAGCATAAAAGCAACCCTTGTGTGTCCTGGCTACTTCCAGATGGGACTGCTTTTATCTTTTTTTTTTTTTTTTACATGAAAGCGCCGTCGGCAGATCTTTGCTTAGCGTCTGATTCACTCTTCAGCCAAAATATGAAAGTTTCAAAAGAGCATTTCATAAGGGAGCTCTTCCATAAATGGGATTCATAGCTTTTTAATCTGCGCTAAGAAATTGATCTAAAAGTTTCCCAAAGCAATCGGCTGAGCTAACGCAACACGATGAAAAAAAAAAGTGCCTTGGAGAGTATTTACTTTTATTGCTATTACGCAGAAAACAAATCATATTTCATCCAGCATATGCATAGTCACAATGATGCTCTTTATATTGTACTGACCCACAAATATACGGAGGAATAACAGGATTTTCTTGGGTGACTTAAACAGTTTGGCTTTTTTTGTTCATACTAAGGGGGAGGAGAGGATGTCATTAAACGTTGACGCATTTAAAAATAAAAACCACAACACTGCCGCATTTATTCAGAATGAAAACATGCTGTACATGTCTATATACGGAGGATATAAGATGTAAAGGTCTCGAATAAGATACCCCCCGGGGAGTGAGAGAGAAGAGCAGGTGGAAACAGATGCGTTTGAATGGGATAAGCAGAATTCAGGCATTTATCACACAAGAGCACACACTCTGTCTTCATGGCCTCAGCGGAGATAAAGGCCAGGTGAGGCTTCGGTGGGTGGCAGCGCTGAAGGGTTTCGACAGTACCGTGTGCGCACATGGCTTTGAATGTGCGTTTCATGCTAAAGGGCCCTTCTTAACATGCGGCGGTGTGCACGATGCCTCTGCCATAGAGGTGTGCCCGCTTGCTTCACTCAAACTCAATTGGACTGGCGCAGATTGTGCCAACACATTCCACCATTTATTTCAACTACGGCAGCAGATGACCCTCTTAATCTTAATCTAATAATCACCATCACGGAGGAGGTGCCGTTAATGTCCTCACATTGACGAGACTGCGCTCTTTAACGGCACTTCGTAAATAACTTTTTATCCATGGCTACATCTAATTTAGAGACTTACAATCTAATGTATGCCTGCAGCTTCCAATCTTAATTAAATATTTCACCCAAAATTGAACATTTTGGCATCATTTATTCACCTCATGTTGTTCCAAACCCGTATTACTTTTTTCCCCCCAGTGGAATACAAAAGAAAATATTCTGAAAAATGCCTTTTCTTTTGTACATGCCAGTGTTTTTTTAGTATCACTGAGATACTTCTATAAGTTTTAGAAATATTTTTGAGCTTTTCTATTTTCTGTTTTCATTTTAATTTGAAAGTTTTACTAATATTGTTGTTTTTTTGTCATTTTTATTAGTTATTTTAAATGTCTATTTTTTATTCATTTTTATTTCAGTTTTAGTTATTTTAGTACATTAAGTTAAACTAAATGAAAATAAGAAACACAATCTAGGCAACTAGCTGAAATAAATTAAGTTTAAGGTTTTTTATTTTAAATATCAAAAATGTTTTTAAGGTTTTAGTTTTAGAATTAGTTAACAACCCAAACATGTCCCAGAAAATTACCGAAGAGATTCAGACTTTCACTGTACGGACAAACACAATTAAAACATTCTTCAAAAAATAATTTGTGCTCAAGAAGAGGAACAAAAAAAATCATAGTTAAATTTTTGGGTGAGCTACTCCTTTGATATAGTAGAAAAAGCCATTTAGGAAGTGCACTAAAGCATTGACATGAGTTTTGATGTATTCAACTCGTGAATGAACGCTCTGTCCGACTGCTCGTCACTCTATATGGAGCATGAAGCTGGTGGGAACTGTCCGAATATGATCTGAATGCAAAGTGGACAGTGATATGATAAATCCACAAAGGATGTCTGTCTGCTCAGCGGCCAATCAGGCCTGGTAGAGCGGGTCCAGCCTCAACGCTGAAAAAAAAAAATCCATACCGGCCACAGGCTCCTCTCCAATCTATTTTCTGCTCAGCTGGTTTTAAATGAAGTTATTATGACTCATTAAAATGCCCGCAAGCTTGTGGAAGTCGGCCAATTACAATTTAAATTTAGCCTCCCCTTACAACCCCCCCCAACCCCTCACACACACGCACACACTACCAGCAACAACACACCACACCGCTGCACACAAAGCCTTGATCCTTGAACACAAACAAAACCCAATGAACAAACAAATCATAATTTTTTCCAAGGACTCTGCCAGTGACTGAAATCTGGTGGCGGAACGTTGTAGTTCACCAAACTGGTTTAAATCAGCATGACCTAAACACTGCCAAACCAGAGGTTTGACTGATATGTGCGGTTAGGTCTGCAGGACTTGGAGGGTGGTATCCCTCTGATGTTGATTAATTATCAGCCATTGTTGTGAATGAGTGATGAAACCTTGATTAGGTCAAGGCATTCCCTCATATGTATGTCAGCAAAGTCGAGTTATCAGTGAGGTGAGAGCGATTGCGCCAGTAAGATTTACCGTGATATAAACTGATATAAAACTGAGATACGGCACAAAACAGCTTTCTAGACTGGATTGCGTCCAATGTTTGTTAGTGTCGTAAAACAATAAAAGAGCCTTTCCCTCAGACACTATCAAGAACCTTGTCCACAATTTGAACAATTTCAACTGCAATGGCCTAAAAATGACAGCATTCAAAATAAAATAAAAATAAAGTTATATTTAAGTTTAATCAAAGGATTCAAAAATGTTAACATTAATATTAATACCCAAAAATCTCAAATAAACTAATATAAATAAATATATATGCTAAATCTATATAACCTGAAGGCGTCACTTCAAACGCATTACGTCAGTTAATTTATGTGTTGCCTAATCATGCAATAACAGCATCATTTCCATTCATAGCCACCCATCCATTCTGACGGCAGCAGCATTCCCTGCTGTAGTTGCGACTCTGTGCGATTCGCCGTATTTTTCAGACTGCTCGTTGTGCACGCGCATATTGCGTGTTTGTGTGTTTTGCTGTACTGCTCTCATTTCCAGCAGAACAAATTAATCTGTGCCCTTCCAGCTACGCTCCCTTTTTGACAGAGGCTGCTCAGAGGAGAGAAATGATGAAGCAAATCCAAAATTCAATCGCCTGTGTTCTGTTTTAGAAGGCACACGGTGTACTGTACAGCCCATAAAACTCTCAAACAGCCTCCAGACGCTGTTGCAATCTCCCTCCATCAAAACACTTTGTCTCGCATACAAATATAAGACCCGGCATTGAGCTGAATACCAAATCAGCCCATTAGAGCACAGGGGCACTTGCTACTTAGCAACCAAAGAGATTTAAAGCTGCAATACCCGACAACAAAGGACTAAGATCAGGATCTTTTACAGGGTATTATAGCTGGTGTGAGCTTATTCCATGTTTTAATCGAAAAATGTTAACAAGATGATGGCTGCAATGAAAAGAGGCAGAGGAATGAAACAAATACCAAACATCCTTAAACGGAACCATCCTAAAGGGGGAAAAACTGCATCAGTCTTAGTCATCAGTGTTAAAATAGAATTGTTTAATGCTTGAAGAACTGTTTCTACAGTTTAACACCCAGACTTGAGGTTTTATTCAGATGAAATCATAGTATTTAGGGATTCACTCAAGTCTGGGAGTTTTTATAATTTCCTTTTCATGACTTAAAACATTAACCACAGACATTAATATTTATCATGTCGGGCCATCCGAGGCTGAGAAAAATTGCCGTGCAGCTCACCCCTGGGCATCATGGGAATAAACTCTAGTCAGCTTTTTGATGGGATGTAAACTTGTCAAACAATTACAGAGCCATTACCCGCATGCGTAATCATTTCTACAGGACCTTATAACGGAGGATTTATGTGGCACATAATTCAAACGCTGTTTTAAATGGGGATTTAATGTACATCAACAGGTCAGGGAAAGTATTATGGGTTAAACCACCAGAGAGAACTTAGGGCACGCGGCCAAACAGAAGCTCAGGCCATTTATCCATGCAGCCCGTCATCCCCTGACTATTGCACATGAGGGAGGGTGAGACGGGGAGCTTTATCAGCTGCTGTGAAGAATTTACATGAGAGCATTGAGCACCAGGGCATTCTCCCCCTTTTCCCCCACTCTTTATTTAGAGCCCTTTCTTCCATCCCACCCCTCCTCCTGTCCCATTCGCAGGCTCTCTATTTTGGAATATGTGGCTTGGAAAGCAGTCAAGTTTCATTAATTTCTAGTTTGGGTACAGTATGTTCCTGGACTCACATCTGCGAGCGATCATAAACGCTCTGGAATGTTGGCAGAACATCCAGACCTGCCGGCAGCTGATGATGTCATCACTGTGAGGGAAGAGCTGGCGAGGGGCCAGACTGTGGGAGCCCGGCGCTTTCTGACAGAGAGAGAAACAGAGAGAGGGAGGGAAATGCTCTCTCTGTCTTCTCTTTTCCTCTTCCTTCATGCCTCACATTTTTCAGTGTCTCTATTCAGCCATCTATTGCAGTGGTTCTCAACTGGAGTCGTGACCATCTGTTTTGACAAGGTCACGGACATGAGAGAAAAACCAATGTTAAATGTAAATACTAAAATGAAAGAAAAAATAATCTACATGTCACTTGATCCAAGCTAACATGGGCAAGTTTGTGAAACCTTGAAAAAAAAATTCCAAAGGTGATATTTGTGCTAACCATAATGTTTATTTATTATTTTTTTGAGCTACTTAATATTACTACTACTATTTTTTTTTTTCAGGACCTGTTTTACAAAAACAGTGTAATGTTCTACTAAAAATAATAATATAAATTAATGTATTTTTAGATATTTATATTTTATTAACAAATGTATTTTATACAATTGTTGATTATCGGCACCTGTTGTAGTATAATAAAAAAGAATTAATAAATAATAAATAAATATATTTATTAGGGGTGCAACGGTTCGGTACGTATCACGATTTTAGAGTCACGGTTTCGGTACGGTTCGGTATGTGCTATGTTTAGGGAAAAAACTATTGTCAAATAAAAATAAAATAAGAATAAATAATCTAACTACAAGCAACAGCACAAATCAATACAATAGAGCAAAGATACAAATAAAATAAACAATGCTTTTCAGTTTTTTTTAGGTAGGTCTAACATAGTTTTTAGACAGAAATTGAATAAATCATATGTAAAACAGCATTGCATATTTGACTGTATAAATGAAAGATTAATCCTTATTAAAGTTACAAAAGTTATTCAATCAAGAGCAGTGAGAGATTTCCGTGTTGTTGCTGTTTGATTAACATTAAGAAAGTGCTGTCACTTTAAGAGATTGCACTGATACTGTACGTTCAGCCGACTATGTCTGCTAGGATACTCACCAAGACGAGCATTTTGAAATACTTTTTGTGTCAATTTGTCCATTCAAACACAATACTTCACAGAGAGCTTAATATTTGTGCGCGTTCTGAGACGCGGTTTCACGAGCTTTGGATGAGAGCGATCACACAGATCTTCTCACTGTACGCGCAAGTTCACGTCTTCTGGCTCTTTAATATTTAAACTGGCAAGGCTTAAATGAGTTTAGTTTAAACACAGATAGCAATGTGTGCTGTTCTGGTCTCACCTGCGCTATCAACACGTGATGATGGCATAATTGACAGTTATTCCAGCATAAAGCACTGGCATTGATTAAAGAGTGACTGTTTGTCCACGTATTGTTTTTTTTCCCTCTCTCTCTCTCTCATCGCTCTTGTTGTAATGTATTGGGATGCCAGAATTTGTATCCATCAACAGAAACATGCATTAGCCGAACTCTACCAAACCATATTACAGATGCATTGTCAGATTTAATTTGAACCGCGGTCCTAGTGTATGTCGAACCCTGCGTGGAGGACTGTACGGTTCCATTTTTTACCGAGAACCGTTGCACCCCTAATATTTATATATAGTATCTATATAATATATATATATATTAATATATATATATATATATAGATAATATTATAATAATATTACTATACGACTACTCATCAATATTTTGGTAGGGTTTTTTTTTACTAGAAACATATCAGGGCTATTAATTCGTTTTCTTTGAGGCCGGATTTATTGAGTGAACAGTTGAAAGGGGCCAAGTGGGAGGGGGGCCATCCCGATCTCTTTCTGGGGGGACCTATAAAATTAGAAATTAAATTTAAATACATATTCAGCAGTAAAATATATAATATCATCAACACCAACATCTATAAAAGGTTAACATTAGTGCTGTCTGTCAATCGATTAAAAAAATAAATAAAATTCTAGTGAACTAATTAATCACATCTTTCTGTAATTAATCATGATTAATTGCATAATATTTTGTCATAATTTCACATTGTACCTCCAAATTAATGTAGAAACAACCCATATTTTAAATATGTTTAATGTCATATCTTTACCAAGTAGCCTATTATTAACAAAGGCCAGTATTTTTGATACCAATACTGCTACTGATGTCTCGATTAATTGCATTTTCATCTCAATTTTAGCCATTAATTATAGCCATTCTACATTACAGTATATTTTTTAGATTTAGTAGGCTCTTACTAAATTAACTTTTAATTTTAAGTGAACTTAAAACAATCTTCACATAACCTATAAATTGTATTTTATAGTTTTGGCATAATTGTGTGTTTTTGTCCGTTGAAGAGCTACTAGCATGCTGTCTGAAGCGTCTCAGAGCATGCATACAGCAGAACGAGCAGCCTTTTTAAACTTTACTCCATGTGATAATCATCTTCATCCAGTGTCTGCAATATTTCTCGCCAGAAGTTATGATGGATAACAATGCCTTCCCTCGGGTCGGATGAAGATGATTGGCGGGCTGCCAATTGAATAGCCCCGAAATATATAATGACAAATATTTTCATATATTTTTTTTAAGTTAATATTATTAATACAATACTTTGTTGTGTCACCACTTGATGTCCAATCTTGGAAAAAAAAAACCCAGATGAGAACCACTGCTCTCTATTATACACAAATCCGCAAGCACAATTTAGGCTCACTGTGACCTCAGATTATGCTAGGGTGGAAAATGAATGCAGTTCGGGAAAAATAATTTTCTCACCTTGAAGAACAAGGACACAGATCTGAGAACTGCTCCTGTGCTTAAACACAGTGTCAACACATGCAGCTTAGGACATGAACTAGGAAACCAATGTGAAATGGGCTGACAAAAGCTCCTACACAACGAAGATAATAGCTCGGCAACAATGGAGCTAAAGAACAGCCTGCGGGCCAAGTAACACAGCCATAATTGAAACGGCTAATTCGCTGTCATCAAAAGAAAGAAAAGCCCATGTGCTTGCAAGTCAACTTGAAAGCAACAGCTGATAGATCACAATAGCCAAAAAACGATTCCCATTTCTTCTAAATGACTAGGTTACAGAAGGGTTACAAAACTTTTACTAAAAACACACAGGCACAGTTGCATTTATGTGTGATTGCAATGGCAAAGGCGCATGCCAAGCTGCTGGATAGTGTACAAGGGGTCTTGCTGTGTTAGCCCTGTCTCAGTCTACTGAGCTAATGAAGTCAAGTGAGGTCCACTGGCTCTGGAGAATAACACACAGACTTAATCAGCCTGGGCCAGGCACTTCGCCTTGCTAATGAGTGTGTTCACACAGTCCCCAAGTGTACATGTGCATGTATGCATGTGTGTGGACAGTTCAATTCACCCAGCTTTGGCCAAACAGGTAGGGAGAAAAAAAAGAAAGAAAAAAAAAGTCAGCTTTTTATCCATTCTGCGCCTGCAGAAGGTTACTTTACCTCAGGTTGTGGACTTTCTGTTTGTCTGGAGAACTGGAAAAGCTGCAGATGGTTAAATACAGATTAAAAGATGGTTTTATACAGACATAAAAAAAGCATAATAGCCTACATTGAAGAAGCTAGACAAATTAGCGAGAAGCCAACATGGACAAGTTGCGTAATATCCTGGAAACTATGAAAAAAATAACTATGCAAACATATTATAGTAATTATAATATAAAATACTTCTATGAATACGTTTTAAATGTATAAACGTAAAGTGTAAAAATTATATGAAATTATTACAATTATTATTTTATTAGAAGATATATTAATACATTAATACATTAGTAGTTTGAGCTACAGATACATTTATAATAATAGCCTACACTGAAGAAGTTAGAAAAAATAGTCAGAGGCGAACATGGACAAGTTGCATAACATCCTGAAAAAAATAGCTATGCCATAGAGATATTATGATTATAATATACCTTTTAATTATTATTTTAAATATATAATATAATATACATAAAAACATTTGAAATTTTAAATGCATTACAGAACAATTATTATTTATTATTATATTATTATTTATCTAAAATTATATCCAGAGGTATAAAATAAATGTATTTTTACTACAAAAAAGTTTTACATTATATTAATACAATCTCTGTTGACCTCTAACAGCTATAGTCAGTTAAGCTGCAGATTTAAAAAAAAAAAAACATTTAAAAGTTAAAAATACAGATGATATATGCCAAACAGCCTATGTTGATCTGTAATCCCAGCAAGAAGCTTTGCCTCTTCTTTCAAAAATAGATCAAAATATGTCCCTTGGCTAGCCTACCCAGACCACGCTCTGCACTCTTTGAAGTCACAAGGGAAGCTCACATAACACTAATAGCCTAGTCGTGCTCCAAATGGCTGAGTCACTTTTTCCCCCCCCTTTTTGCTCCATGGTGGCTGCCTCACTACCCAGCAGCTCCAGACAGGTGACCTTAAACTTAGAACAAATAAACACCCACACACACACACACACACACACACACACACTTTTCCATTATCAGCCTCTCACCGCAATGCACTTCCACCCAAACTCCAGGACGTGAGGCCTCGAAAGCCCCAGAAGAAAAAAAACAAAACAAAATAGCCACCACAACCGCTGCTGTCAGACAATAATTTGAAAAAAGAAAAAGAAAAACTGGCGCAAGAGTCACTGTACATACTGTACCCTGGGTTGTGGCAGGCAGCCCAGACTGGCGCCCTGCCAAGTCCACAATAAAACAAACAGAGACAGCGTGCACCAGCCCAGAGAAGCGAGGGGGTGTGTGTGTGTGTGTGTGTGTGTGTGTGTGTGTGTGTGTGACTGAAATGGTACACCACAATACACACCACATACCTAATACCATTCTTCAGCACCTTCTCCTGAAGACGAGGGAGCGGAGGAGGTGGAGGGCAAAGCCACTTGCTTGGTGTCACTGATAAAAATCAAAGCGCTCAGAACAGGAAGGATAAAAACAGAAAGTTTGCAATGAAAGAACAAAGTAACAAAAAAACAAAACAATCAAAGAGCCGTGCTGTGTCTCTGCCTCTCTGCCACTGTCTGTGTCTATAAAAGTGTTTCCACTGAAAAGCTTGAGCATTACACAAGAGTGAAGCTCTCAAGAGCCAGACTGCTACAAACAAAACCAGGTTAGCGCTGTGTGTCAAGCATCGAGCATATGAACGTTAAAACTGTTTTGTTCTAGGGGTTTTTTTGCGTTCTGTTTTGATGCACTAAAAATAAGCCGCCTTGCAATGCTCGCTTATTCTGCTTGTTGAGGGAGGCTGTCTGGGGCTGATTCTTTTGGTAAAGATCTTAAGGAATTATGACTGGTTCTTCTGCCATTTTAAATGCAAAACTGCTATCGTGATTACAGACATTTCTCATTTTTGGCTCAACTTTACGAAGGTGATGTAAATTTAGCAAAAAAACAGACACTGTATGTGACAGAGTGCTTAATGAACACAGCCCATGTGCAGATCCCATCATTGCATGTCTTCTGGTGTTTTCCATCAGGTTTGTTTCAGAAATCCGAGAAGTTCAGAAGGGAGCACTTCAAAACACCTTATTCTAATATTAATTTTATGAAGATGGAGGAGAGAATTAGAATAAGCTGATGATGATGATAGAAGGAAGAAGCAGCAAAAGATAGAGATGATGAAGAAAAAGGAGGTAGTGGTGCAGAAGAAATGCAGGGGAAGAAACAGCAGCAGTAAACGAAGAGGAAGAAGAAGAGCAGAGGAAGAGTAAAAGCATCAGCAGAGGAAGAAGCAACAGCAACTGAAGCAGCAACATTTGATGCTGAAGAAGCAGCTGCAGCAGAGGACAAGGAAGAAGAAGAGCAGAGAAAGCAAAGCATCAGCAGAGGAAGATGAAGTAGAGGAAAAAGAAGCAGTAGCAGCAAAGGAAGAAGCAATAGACTGAGAAGCAGCTGCAGCAAAAGAACAGGAAGAAGAGCAGAGGAACAGTAAAAGCAGTAGCAGAGGAAGAGCAGATGAACAGTAAAAGCAGTAGCAGAGGAAGAGGAAGTAGAAAAGCAAAAAAAAACTGCACAGGAAAATGAAGCAGCAAAGGAATAAGCAATAGACGGAGAAGCAGCAGCAGAGGAAGCAGCAGCAGCAGCAAAAGAACAGGAAGAAGAGGAGCAGAGGAACAGTAAAAGCTGTAGCAGAGGAAGATGAAGCAGAAAAGCAAAAAAAAAAACAGCACAGGACAAAGTAGCACCAAAGGAAGAAGAAATAGATGGAGAAGCAGAAAGAGGATGAAGCAGCAGCAAAAGAAGAGGAAGAAGTAGAGTACAAGCGGTAGCAGAGGAAGATGAAGTAGAAAAGCAACAAAACAGAAGAGGAATTGGAAACAGCAGCAACAACAGAAGCAAGAGATGAAAAACCAGAAGCAGCAGCAAAAGAAGAGGAAGAGTAAAAGCAGTAGCAGAGGATGATGAACAAGTTGAAAATCAACAAAAACAGAGGAAAAGGAAGCAGCAGCAAAGGAAGAAGCAATAGACGGAGAAGCGGCAGCAGAGTAAGAAGCAGCAGCAGCAAAAGAAAAGGAAGAAGAAGAGAAGAGGTAGAGTAAAAGCAGTAGCAGAGGAAGATGAATAAGTAGAAAAACAACAAACAGCAGATGAATAGGGAAGCAGCAGCAAAGAAAGAAGCAACAGAAGAAAAAGCAACAGGTGAAGACAGCAGGAGAAGCATCAGCAGCAACAGATGAAGTAGCAGAAAAAGATAAGGAAGATGAGGAAGCAGAACAGGAAGAGGAAGCGGAACAGGACGAGGAAGAATCACGTGGTACAACTTTAAAAAACAGCATTGTTGTTTGAGAAAATGAGACTACGTTTAAACCTGAGGACACTTGAGCCGCAGGGGCCGACATTCGGACTACAGTAGACTCCCGCAGTAATCCAGAGAGGGTGAAGTGTGAGGCCCCGCAAACACTAACAACACATCAAATGGCACTCAGTCCTTCTGTTTGGAGAGTCACTGAGCAAGTCAGTGGCTTTACAAAGGCCTTTTTGAAGCGTTCTCTAGCCCACAGTCTCATGCAACCCAGTTTCTGAGAGCAGGATTATCCACAGCCATATTATCCAAACTGCACAAGCCAGTCTCCCATAAGGATTTCTGGATTACTATAATGACACGGAACATACTTTCGCATGAGTACAGGCGTCTCTGCGGGTCAGTGCGGAATACCAAACAGAGGTATTCATCGGAGTTCAGACTCTGCCTATTTGTCTCATCGCAGAACAGCTCTCATAAATGTCACCATGCAGTACATGCTCCGTGGGCTGCCATTATGAGCGCACAAGTACTACAATATCTCCACAGAGTCTGTTATTGAACATGCATCTTGGGATTTGAACAGCCTCTAAAATAAACATTAGATATTTCCTTAGAGCAGCGTCTGCCATGCTGAGTCGTGCATAAATTGAATTGGGCGGCCCAGCGTGAGATGTCACTCATCTCTCCACTCCACATGTTTTTAAACGTCCCTGCAAAAAGTCAATCTCATCTCAATATATGAAGATATTGACATTGAAATATTCCACCGCTGCGAGGCGGAAAGTTGGAAAGGTTTGGTGGTGTAATCTGTGAGTTTTTTTTTTTAACTAATCTAATCTAATCTAAACCCCTAATTACTGTGGAATCAATTACCTCGGCACAGCACTCGCTTTTAATTATCATAAACATGAGTGCGCTCGATAGGGGAGCAAAAAGTCTACAAAATTTGACCATTGTGCATATCTGCTGTGCGCTAAGGACTTTGGCTTCTCTGGCCTGTGAATTTGGCAATCGCAGAGGGAGGTGAAGGTAGATTCCTGTTGGCCTGGGGTGGAAACCTGGAGTCCCACTGCTTTTATAGACTCTATATAAACCAGATTCACTACAGACCACGAAAAGAGCACTTCTCTATTAAAGAAAAGACTCTCCCACTCTAGAAAAAAAAAAACAAAAACACAAAAAAAAAACATACAGCCTCCAAACTTAACTGCAAACAATGTAGATCTTCCAGGATTCGACCTAGAAATAATAGAAACAGAGCTACTGTTCAAAGTTGGGGTCAGTAGAGATTGAGTTTTTAATACTTAATGCTTTTATTCAGCAAGATCATTACATTAATCCAAAAGACAAAAAGAGACTGTACAGACATTTAATAACGCTACAAAGGTTTTTTGACCACAGACTTGTTGTTCTATAATGTTATTTTTTATTTTTTTAATTTATCAAAAAATCCTGAAAGAATGATTTGGTTTTCTACAAGAATATTAAGCAGCACTGTTTTCGAGCACCGAACCAACATATTAGAATGATTTATGAAAGATCATTTGACACTGAAGACTGCAGTAATGATGAGGAAAATCCATTTACAATCACAGAAATAAATTCTGATGAGTTAGAAATATTTTTGTATTATTTTAAATTGTAATAATTTCACAATATTATTGCGCTTTCTATATTTTTGATCAAATAAATGCAATCTTGATGAGCATAAGAGACTTCAACAATATTTTTACAAAGACTGAACCCAAACATAGGTCAAAATTATTATTATTATTTTAATTATACAATTTTTACAATTATTTAAAACTAATTTAATTAAACTATAAAATTATTTAAAATTCTATTGATTGCAATTCAATTCCTCTTCCTGTCATTCCAATTCAACTTTCAAATGCATGAACATGAATTCAGAATTTCACCCAACCCTTAAAAACAAGCATCCTTATGAGTGATGTTACCTGAGAGACAGCAAGTGCAGTCCCCCCCCCCCCCCCCCCCCCCCCCTTGTTTTTTTTAGCTCAGACGGTCTAGAAGCGTTTTCCACAAAGCTCGCTCGTAGGTCTTCATGTCTCTGGCACTTCCTGCAGGGAGAAACAGACAAAGTAACATCAGCCAACACCATTTATGTCACTCGCACAAAAATCAGGAAAGCACCTGGGTATACTAGAGATTCGACTAGCGTGCTAAATGGCAAAGGCAAAATAGCATAATTTTACTTCCCACCACATGTCCTTTCACTCCTCTTACACCAGATAACAAGAAGGAGGGTATTAAGACCAGAGCCCTTGTTTTTGGGAAATACTAAAGTGAGGTTTGTAAAACTGTTTATCTTCTTGAGAGTGGAATAAATCATTGTTTGCAACCATATGAAGCTAAACTTGCACATCTCCGTGTCACTTCAGCCAATTATTCCCATATTTAGACAATCATATGTATATTTAAGCCTATCACTACTGTAGATGCCATGAAATGCCTTGAAAGTGAAAATTATCAATGGCACATGCGGTTTCAAAGTCCTATTGTTCATTCATTCAGATCCCCAAGCGGAGATGAAGGAGCCCTTTATCTAAACAGGAACATATAGATGGCCATGAGTCCCCAGATAAGAGTGACCATAACGGCTGAATTTGGCTGCAGGGTCCATTTCAAACAGGGGTCAACTTTTCATGAGGCTAAAAGAGAAACATTTGTTCTCTTAAATTATAACATCTCAGAGTATCGGGGAAAGATTAACCCAACAGAATGGAGTCACACAAAAGCATGAGTCAAGTGGACTTTCAAAGCAGCTGTGCAATTAACGTACTTAAGTGTCTAAAACATTGCTTAAGAAATCTACATTTTCTCAGTCCAATCAAGTTTTAAATCACTCATGTTGCTTGCAACTACAAGAAAAAAAAAACAAAAAAACAACAACTGCCAAGTAGTTAATAAAAGTATTTTTCCCTTTGGTCATGTCTTATCTCGCCTAGGGCACCAAGTGAGTCAGGACTGCCACATGGTGCCCCATTGAGTAAAGGCAGAGAAAAAGATCTCCTTTTGTTTATCTGTCCCTTGAATAAAGCCTGAAACCTGGTGCAGACTGGCTATGTTTAAGTGTATTTAACATTTCAATCATTAGCATTCTGCTTTGGCCCTTACCCATGTGTGGATTCAAATCAACTAGTGAATGCACATGTGTGACTTTCTCAGGCTTGAAAACAAAAGATCTCGAGCATCTGCATCTTTTCAACCGCACTAATCCTCAGATGCATCGCATCCGATTGCTAATAAGCAAGTAGAAACAATCGAAAGTCAATGCAAGCGAATTAACAAACTCAGGCTGGTCACTGCCACTCGTTAAGAATATGAAACTCAGTCATGGCAGGTACAGTAAGTGGTTTTATGGGTTGCGGTGGAGTGACGAGCTGCTTAAAGTACTAGGTTTGTAAGAATGCCGCGAGAACACTGGCAACTTGCTGCAAGTGGTGAACTGAATTGGTTTTTATTAGCATGCTTAAAGCATTTGGTAATTGTTTCCAGAGTGGTAATTAGCTCATTGTTTGCACTTTAGTGCCAAATGTATACATCTTTAATGAGGAACAAAGACGTGTACTTTCTTCGCTTTCTATTCATACTACATAGATAATGCGCACTGCACAAGGCAGGTTTTTGTTTCTTTTAAATGCTAGTGCTTTTGTCATTTTCATGCTAGTGAAATCCATAATCTGTTTGGTTCAATTGATTCTTTGGTTGATTCTTCTATAAAGATGCACTAACCAAAAACTATTTTTATCAAACAACCCCTCGTTTCTGTTTGACGTTGTGAGAATCAGCGTCACATGCTGGGTTGTAATGATTTAAGCTTTTATTCTGTTCTTATAAACAAGAGTTGGCAGAACATGGAAATAGTGGCAAGAATTATGAAGCAAGGAAGTGTGGTTTAACCTCAGCGAGAGAGAGACAGAAAAAAAAAAAAAAACACCAATGGAAAACCATTTGAGGGTTGAGAATCACAAAAGAGAGACTTCAGAAAATAAACAAAAGGGGGGGGGGTGAGAGAAAACTTGCAACGCATCCAAAATCCTGATAGCTGTCTTCTAGATGGGGATTGTGGAGACCCAACAAACAAAGAGAAGAATGAAGCAGCAAAGCCCTTTGGCAAGCTGCAAGTAATTAAAAAGGCCTGTAAACGCCTTCCAGGATAAAGGGCACTTCAAAAGACGGGCGGGCGAGTGAGCGCGCGAGGGGGAGCTGGGAAAAGCCAGGGGTCTGTGCACCTTTGGGATCTGTGCTAATGCGGCACAATACAGAGATACTGTAGGGGGAACACTCAAAGGCCTTTGTGGGCCTTCAATCTAGCCATTGTCCCTCTCCTGAGGTCTGAGGAGAGCGCGCTTCCACTGATTAGAGACTGACAGAGAGTGCATACTGTCGGAGTGACCCTCCGAGCCCTGAGGGGACATTTGAGAGCTGATAGAAGGCAGACTGGCTACTTGAGGCAGGAAGGACTTTCACTATATATAGTACATTAGAATAAGAGACTTGTGCAATCATCAAAACTTTTACTACCTTAACAAACGTCACTGTGAATTAGGATTGCGCAATATATTGGAAGCAGGACTGTTAGCTAAAACAAACTATTAAAAAAAAAAAAATTTTCCGTTATTTAATAAATGTAACTGAAATAAAATATAGTATTTCAGAAAACACCAGACATTATTCTCATTTTCATTAAGCGTATCTTGTAAAAACTGAAAACTAAATATAACTGAATACCATTAATTCTATATTGACATTGCATGAAACAAATAGGAAAATAACAACAAAAATAATAATAAATAATTATTGTAACATTATTATAGCCCCTATTTTTGCATTTAGATTATCTTTGCTGTCATCTAACACTCACTTACAACTGATCTTGAGAGTACACTAATAATTCTAATCTTTCTTCTAATTCATTTAGAGATTTACCAAATCTCTAAATGAATATCTATTTTCATAGTACTGTCATGTGATGCCTAAATTAATTTGTAGTATTTAAATGTTTAATGAAATACGTTTAATTTAATAACAAAACAGTGCCAGCCACTTAGTTTAAAGTTTTATTTTTGATTTAAAGACAAAATAGTGTTGGTTATATAGTAATGGTCATATATTGGTAGTCAATAGTATTGGTCATATGTTGATTGTTAGCTATGACATGAAAATACATATCAGCACTATCTATCATGCATCCCTAGTCCCAAACCTACTGAAGAGTGACTGCATTTGATTTGACCTTTATTGAAACAGTCAGACGTTTACATGCAATACCACAGTTTGCTTAAAATCAGAGGGAGGTAATTCGTTTTATCGTGCTTCATTTTTAGAAGACGACCCTGAATATGACATGCTCAAACCTGCTTCCAGCATGGAGCGCGGCAGTCCTGTCATAAAGGCAAAGTCGCCGGGGCACCTGCCCCTGCAATACCGACAACTTCTATTTTCTGGACAACCAGAAGTAAAGCCTCTAGATTTTATGGGACATATATGCCCCCGCACCCCACCTCTTCAAGACACACACACACACTTTGTTTGTGTGAACTATGGCAGTTCCTTTTCCCCTCAGGCCTCTCCAACCAGCTGTGCTCTGGCTTTGCCACAGAAACTGTAGATGGTGTGTGTGTGAAAGCAGAAGAGAAAGGGGAGGGGTGCACTCTGTGTGCCTGAAACAGACTTGACTGTAGTCATTAAGGAAGCAGGCATAAAACTCTCAAGCCATTTACTCAGTTAATAAGCGACTTTGTCTAACAGTCAGTTTTGACAACAGCAATAAATTTTAAATTTATGTCAACAAAACATATGCTGAACACCTCATTTCAATGCCGGTGTGGCGTGCTGGCTCGTAAATCAGCCCTGTGTTTGAAACCCGAGTAGATTACGGGCCTGTGTTATTGAGCTGTTAAGAGCCCGGCCCATATAAACCTGAACTTTCTCACTCCTGAGTGGACCCCAGGCCGTACATCATAGCTAGGAGTTCCCTTGACAGTGTGGCCTGCTCGCTGCCCCCCAGCAGGCCGGAAACCCCAAAAACACTAGGTATAAATGGCATGCGCGTTGGTGTTCAACAATGACTGGTTGGATGCCTGAAATGACTACTTGACTGATCAGTCTTTAAAGAATAGTTCACCTAAATATCAAGAGGGTCCGGTCATAATTTAACGCATGATCTCATGTATGACTGTTACTTTTTTTCCCGAGAAACACAAAAGATTTTTGAAGAATGTGGTAACCAACAGCTGTCTATTGTGTTCCACAGAAAAAAAGAAAGTCATACAGATTGGGAATGATATTTAGGTGTGTAAATGACAGAATTTTCATTTTATTGGGTGAACCATGCCTTTAAGGAAACTCTGACCCTTATTGGACACTTTATGGGGTGTTTTCATAGGGAGATGTCCTTGCATTTAAAAAGGCTAATTAGAGAACATTCAAACACAAAGAATTATAAAATATTGTTTTATTTGCTTTGCTTATTAGTTTTTATTTTTGTGACACTCTTTTTTTTAAATAAAACTTTTTCAATAATTTATATATATATTTGTTAAATAAAATTTTTGTTTTTTTGCTTGATTTGTTTTAATTTTATGTTCTGTGGCACGTTTTATAAAATATTTGTATATTTCTATTTGTAATCATTTTATTTATTTACTTATTTTATTAATGTTTTATTTGGCCAGATTATTTATTTATTAATTTAGCACCTTATTTTTCCTTGTAAGTTTGTTTGTGGTCTAAATACAGTAACCCAACAATGCTCTTTTGATTTGTCATTAGTGATCTGGTAAGACAGATGCATTTTGCCCTCTAGTAACACGTCGCTCTCTCTCTCTCTCTCTCTCTTTTGTTTATCATGCTGTTTTTTCACATAGGCGAGGTTTAAGAGCAGTAACCCCCATGGGCATGCTTGCTGCACAAATATCATGAGTGATATCCTTGTGTGGCATCACAACAGACACACTCTCCTCTGTTCCACGTTGTCAAAGCCTGTACTATCCAAGCACGAGGTCCACACAAACATTGCAACATTATGTCCAGCCACACAGCTCTCATTCAAACCCTTTTCAATCCATCACACTGTTGAAGTCTGCATGAAGGTTTTGTGTTCTCAGGGCTACAGCACACAGGCTCCATTTAGACCTGCTGAAACTCGTGTCAGTAAACTTCTCCAACCTGGAGAGTGCGGTTCTGTCTGTTTCTGTGGGGACCAGGAGCCCTGACAGGGGGAATCGAAGTTTATTTCACATGCAGAACTGGGCTGGGTGGACCAGACTGAGCAGGAAGTCAATCAGCCCTGCTTGATATTGGGTTTATTTACACAATGGGCAAACGGAGGGATGGAGTTAAAGAAATGTGAGAGGTGGAAGAAAGGAAAAGAGCACATGCTTTTGGTTTGGGCCAGATTTGATCTGAATTGTGGCTAGGAAACCTTAAAGGGATAGTTCGACCAAAAATGCAAACATTCTTTTGAGAATCTTTGAAGATTCTGCTTTGTGTTCCATGAATTCCGTAGGTCATACAGGTTTGGAATGACATGAGGGTGAGTAAATGATGACAGAATTTTCTTCTTTCTTTTTCCTTTTTTTTTTTTTTTGTGTGAATGTCTCTTAAGACCAAAAGTGATTTCGAACCACACACAAACTGTGGTTCCTGCAGCATTATACTCAAGGTCGAAATCAAAATGAACATACAGAAGAAGTGTATTTACACGCCGGCTCCAGATATAAAACCACAGGGGCATTCTGGTCTGCTACCTCGCTGAGCAGCTCTGGCCCTGGAGGAATTCAATTATATCGTACCTCACGTATAGCACATTCTGAGTCAACTACAGGAGCGGGAGCTGCTGCATCATTGAATTCGATTTGAGTATGCTGACTGCATTTCTTATTTACTGGTTGCTATTGATAAGGAGAAGAGAAGCATTTTCGGGGAAGATGACCCAGCTTCAGGCTTCAACCATCTGCCACTTAGTTTGACATATGTCACATGTAAATCAGAGCATAATTTCTTTATCAAGAGCTTTCGGTAACCTAAACTACTAACCTCAACTTGTTATGAACAATGGATGCTTTAATACAGTTTCATAAAGGCAGACATGACACAAATTATGACTTTAAGTCTTTTATTCCTTATTGAAAGCAACAACAACAACAAAAATGATTTGACTGCTATCAATGCATAGCTTCCCTTCCCCGTTTGTGTTTTTTTAGTATTATGATTTTATAAGTAAAAATAAAATAAAAATTTAATAATATTTATTTTTCATATTTTATGGATAAAATAATAAAAAATGTTAGCAAATTTTTTAAATTAAAATAGAAAGCTATAAAAAGTAATACGAATTTTTTTTTTTTGCCATTTATACAATTACTTGGGTGAGTGAATATTTGTATTATTAAAAAAATTATAAAATATAAATTTGTTATTAAATGTATTATGTAGATTTGATAAATTTTAATATACTTTTATAAAAAAAAATAAGTTTTTTAATTGAATATTGGGGAGAAAATTCATATTTAAATTCATATATATAAAAAGATCGTCGTGCCTACCCCCTCCCCCTTCGTTCCTTATCTTACTTTTGTATCAAATATTTTCATTCTTTCAAAAGTTATATTTTAAATCATTTCCTAGTGATCTAAACTAATAGTTTGTATAAATTATTTATTATATTTTATGCAGATTAAATAATTTATAAAAAGAAAAAATAGCATTTAATAAAAAAAATAAATTGTGGGCGGGGTTTTTAGCAAAAAAATAAACACAGAAACTAAAATACTTGAGATAATTTATTGAAACGCCAACAGATAATATACTAATTTTATTTTATTTGTCATTAACTAGTGATCTCTATTTTGTTTATAGCTTTACTATATACATTTTGAGCGCATTTACAAGAACTTTTTCTCATTGGCAAGCAGTTTTAATATACAGCTATGTGGGCGACAGTAATAGACATCAAGAAGTCATGGATTATTAGGAAATAGACAGCTGTGATGAATCGCTCCTTGCGTTTTTGCGTTGCCATGGGGTGTAACTGCCATTAAAACAAATAAATAATACTTGTACATTTAGGTTTCCTTTTCAAATACTCACAAATGTATTTTGGTGATTAAACAATGGTCACAATTTTCATAATTTAATAAGGTTTCCATACATCAGCATATCATTGAGAAGCTTTTCTTTCTAACCAGAGAAAGACCCCTCAGGTACATCCGCCGTGCAAGGTGTTCTGTTGTTTTGGTATTAAGGAGGCCTTTATTGGTCTTTAGGGGTTGTATCGGGTGCAATGCCTTTTAGCTAAAACGTTTCAGACTTTGGCACTGGTTTCTCTGTACTCAGACTCTCTCTTTGAACATCATCCAGAGACGCTGCATTAAGAGTTTGTTCCTGTAAGACCCTCAAGGTCTCTAAATCAGACCTCTCACTCACTGTTCCTGCTCTAACGGACGGCCGAGCCAAGACTCTCTTTGGCAGCATCCTCTGGTTTTTTTCTCCATTACTTTAATTGCCTTTAACCTATAATCAATGTTCATACAGTGAGGGAAAGAACTAAGCATTTCTGTGTCAGTCACTTTGATTAAATTTAGTCCCAGCCACTTTGACATGCACAGTAGCTTGCTCTGCTTGTCTTTCAAAAGTTTCTTAACACTTTGAATGAGCAAGTTATTGGAGTTAGGCAGAGGCAGTGTCCTTGTTCAGCTACTGTAAATCTGCTTAAAATGTATCAGGCATTAGCTGGAAGTGAGTATGTTCATGTCGGCCTTTTAGATGTTATTTACAGGGTTGGGGAAGCAACTTTGGAGCCTGCCAAGATAAGTAATAATGTAAAGTAGTTTAACTACAGTCAGATACACCACGGTTCAAAAGTTTGCGGTCATTAAGATTTTTTTCTTTTTGAAAATGTATTCTGAAATGAGAATGCATTAATAAAAATGGATCAAAAGTGACAGTAAAACATTTATATTGTTACAAAACATTTTAAATGAATGCACTTCTGTTCAACAAAGAATTCTGAAGAAAATGCATCCTAAAAAATTTTGACCCATAAAATGTATTGTTGGATATTGCTACAAATATACCCGTGCTACTTATGACTGGTTTTGTGCTCCAGGGTAACATATAATAAAGATTTCTGAAGAATCAGGTGGACACGGATTGACTGGAGTAATGATGCTGAAAATTCAGCTTTCTGCATCACAGAAATAAATTTTAGACACGAATGTGTTTAAAATGGTAGACGAATCACCTTGGTAATTTAAATTGATTAATTAATTCTGTGTCAACAGCATTCTGTGAGTGTTTTTCCACAAGTGTTGAGAGCTCACAAAAAATGTCATATTAACATACACTTTTGACCGGTTGATAGGTATATGTGTATATTTTCATAATTGTAAGTTATTTAGAAATAATGTGTTTTGCTCGTGCCCCAAAACAAGAGTGTTAATTCATTTAAAAATCTGCAGGGACAGGCATTCTAAACGGAATACACCTCTAATTGAGTCAAAAACATGTAGTGAGCCACAACAGTCGGAATCAGGTTGAAGGCATATTTTAGCAACGTCCAAACAGTAACTGATTCTCTACATGAAACAAGGGCCCGATTCAGCTAGATGAATTCAGACATATGCGATTTGTATGAGGAGGAGATCAGTTCAGAAAGACAAGATTCACTTAAGTGAATCTGAAGAAGTTCCAGTGCTACAGAAAAGGCAGTAGAGAGTGAGGATGTAGGCGTGGGACTGCTTAGAATTATTTGTTCAATTCATTATAATGAGTCAGACATTAAAATGTTACATATTTGCTCATTTTTTGTCAGTAAAGCAGTCTGTGAATTAAAATGACATTAATTAGTGACATTAGCGACATTAATGTGACATTAGTGTTTAGTGGAAAAGTTCAAAGTACTCCCACTCTACTGATTAATATATAGAAGTTAGTAGAATTGCTACTTTTAGCTATAGACTATAAGAGACAGAAAGCATTGAGTCCTCACTCCTGCATAGTCAAGAGAAGAAGAAACCAATGGAACAGAGAGAGAGTGTGTTATGAGCTCAGAGTTAAAGACGAAACGCTCATGCAGTGCCGTCCATCTGGTCTGCTTGGTCAGTACCGGTTTGTTGCCCAATGGAGGTGAGAAAACACAGTCTGTGTCTTTCCAAAGAGTCAGCAAACATGCATTCACACACAAACAATGCACACGCACTTGCATCTGACATAAGGTAATATTTCAAACAAGATGTCCAAAACTCAGAACCTAATAGTGATTCCAGTGACCTTTGAAACTGAGCATCAATTTGAGGCCGCTAGCTCGTGTAATGCCAAGTGGTGGTGAGTAAAACTTCAGCTCAGGTTCTTTTGTTGACTTTTGGTAGGTCATAGAACCACAAAAAAAGAATGAATCTCATCGTAACATATGCATAATCGGTGTTGGGCAGTAATTAACTAATAGTACTGAGACTACCAACTTACAAAATAGTGAATTCCCAGCAACCTTTTCTAACAAAAAACGCAGCATTGCATAACAGAATGCTACTTTATTGGCTTTGATGTCACATTACATTACACAAACAACTTTATAGAAGAGCAAACTGAATAATTAAATGCACTCTGCTAAAATACCTTCTCTTCTCATATGTTGCATTAGTTCCAGTTCATAATTGAGAATTAGTTTGCCCAAAACAGATTTTCTCATAGTGTTAAAATTCCATATCACTTCGTTAATCATCTTGTTTGGATGGCAAATTAACCTTTTCAGAAAATGATTCATGTTTTCTTTTGAGTGGTCTTTTTTCAAATCCTTTTACACAAACACACACACACACACACACACACACACAACACACCACACACACACACACACAGGAGTTATTTTTGCAGCTTTATTGGCCTGAAATTGGTTAAATACGCAACCTTGAATGTGTCAAAATGCCGTCTTTGCAAGTATCCTCGTAAACACAGTAATTAGGGTCTTAAATGAAAGGAAGAAAGAAAACACATGTGTAACAGTATATTGGATCCGGGCAGCTCTTAAAGTGACAGCAGTCCAATATTCCAGCTGTCTGTCATTCATGATAATCAAACAACAAAATCTCCCACTAAATCACTTTTGTAACTTTATCAGATGAAATATATATTTAATTTACACAGTGAAAAATATGCAGTGTTTTTATATATTTGATTACGTTATACAATGTATGTAGCATTCTTATTTATTTATTTATTTATTGTGTTCCTCTAGCTAGTAATTCGTTTTTATTCTTTATTAGTTTCTTATATATTCTTATTTAAGCAAGTGATTGTTTAATGTTTCACCTGAGTGTTATTGGTTTTAAAAAATATGTGTGTGTGTGTGTGTGTGTGTGTGTGTGTGTGTGAATGAGAGAGATTTGTATTTTCCATTGATTTTTCCTAAGACTCTACTGACCCATTTTATACCAAATTTAGCATCAAACTACTTATGGAGTCTTACATAAGCATTTAATCTTAGAGGTAAAAGGGTCTGATGGTGCTGTGGGACTTATATCAGCTATAGAGAGATTCCAGCAACCTTCTATTGTATTTATGTAGAGTGTGATAAAACACAGGCACTGAGACAAAAGCTTTCACGGGCAGAAAATTAACAGCAAATGTATGCAAATCAAACTTTAATTCATTCCCAGCTGCTAAAAGGCCAAAGCTAAGGACATAAATCAAAACTGAAACCAACAAAATGGCTTTTAACACATGCATGGATACAAAAGCAGTAAATTACCCAGGATGCTCTGTGGGAATGATGCAGTGCCCAGGGTGTCACTCGATCGCTCAACTAGAATAATGCCAGACTAGCCTTCTAACCCAACGCTCACTCTCGATATTTGTCTCTGTCTTTCCCTACGCTCTTGTTTTGGCTGTGTGGAAATCATTTGTGGTACAGAAAAAAATGCTCCATTTACAGGAATTATTCTAGACACTTTATATAAAGAGTACATTTACAAAACAGTGGCACAGCTTTTGCACTCACTATGAGTGTAATATTTTCATGTGTGTATGTATGTGGTGTTTTGTAAGACTGATAATAACGGGATAAAGGATTAGAACATTTATCAGTGAAAAATAATCTAGTCATACTCAAGCAAGCACAGCATTCCTCTAACATTTCTCAATGTTGTTTTGGTTGCAGTTAGGTTGTTGCAGAAAATTGTTTAAAAATGTTCTGAAAACCAATTAAAACAAGTATGCATTTACATATGTAGAATTACCAAAATCCTTAAAAAAAGAAATAGTTCCCCCAAAATAATCATATGCTAAAAATGTACTCGCCCTCAGGCCAACCAAGATGTAGATGAGTTTTTCTTCATCGTAACAGATTTGGAGAATCTGCTCAACAGTGGGACCTCCTCTGCAGGGAATGGGTGCCGTCAGAATGAGAATCAAAAGAGCTGATAAAAACATCACCATCTAATCCACAGAAATCACCCAACTCCAGTCCATAATTTAATGTCTTGTGAAGTGAAAAGCTAGTTTGTTAGAAACAAATCCTTTATTAAGGTGTTAGAACTTGAAGCCATGGCATCTAGCCAAAAGTCCATAATCCAAAATAAGGCTTCCTCCAGTGAAAAAGAAGTCCATGTTGGACCTCTAACATCGAATACCCAAGTGACATATTTGTTTTAGACAGTAGTTTGATGTGGGCGGTTTTTGCTTGAAAAGTGCTTGATGCTGTGCATTTTCCCTGCGGTGGACTTTCAGGAACGATGGAGACTTCTTCACTGGTAGGAAACAAACATGGAACACAGTTTGACGTTAAAAAAACGTCTTAATGATGAGTGTGTTATATTGCAAACACATAGTCTTTTTTCCTCACAAGCCATTAATTATGGACTGGGAGTGGTTGTGGACTTACTGTGAATTATTGTGTACAGTTTTTACTCAGCTTTTTTCGACGCTAATTCTGGACGGCACCCATGTCACTGAAGAGGTGATTGGGATCGAGGTGACGTAATGACCCTAACATTTCTCCAAATCTGTTCTGATGATAAAAAAAACCTCATCTACATCTTTACGTGATGGCCTAAAGGTAATTAGTACATTTTTTTAGTCAACGTTTGATTAAAAATTTTTTTTGGGGGGCGGACATACTTAAGTGTATTTTGTTCTAATACTTCTTACAAACAAAAACGTTGAGATATATGTGTCTGTGAAAGGATGTGCTTAATATATTGGAAGGGAAAGCTGTAAGAATGTAGTAAGACTTTTTGACAGTTATAAGAACATCCCACATTCGGTTTATCAGAGGGTCGAGAATGATAGAGAGTTACTGACTGGGCATGGAGGATGAAAATCAGTTGGCATGTCTGGCCTTGTGATATTTAAGCAAGAACATCAGTTCCTTGCAGCAGGGGCGGTCATGACGGGCTCCAGACAGATAGTGAGATTCTCGTTAAAAGTGTGTGTGTGTGTGTTATGTGCGTGTCTGAGAAGCTGGGGCGGCTGGGAGTTGCTCTCGTGCACAAGATCGCTAGTTGAATGACGCGCGAGACCAAGGAGTAAAAAGTTGTGAGGACCATGCCTCCCCCCCCCCCCCCCCTGTGAGCAGGAGTATGGTGTGTGTCTCTCTTTTAACCTGCACTTTGCAAATGAACGTTGCATCGGCTGCAATGGCTTTAGGCTGAATCTAAGTTATGGTACTGAGCACATCATAACTTGGGTCAAATTTTTTAAGAAATACTCAGGACCCTCACCCAATTGTGAGACAATCTTCACCACCTGGGTTCCCACTGGGCACAAGAGCCAATGTCTCTAACGGCAGTGTGTCTGGGATGCTAAACTATTGGCTTAGTTAAAAGTGTGTGTGTGGCTGTGCTCGGAATGTAATGTACTTCTTGCATACTGCTTACGGTGTGGTGTATATACTGTATATTGCCTACGGGTTTACAGTGCCGTGAAAAGGTTTTTGCCCCCATTCCTGTTTTGTTTATTTTTTGCATATTTGTCACACTTAAAAGATTCAGATCATCAAAAAAATTGAATATTACACAAAGATAATGCAAGTAATTACAAAATGCATTTTTTAAATGATGATTTCATTTATTAAAGGAAAAAAAGCTGTCCAAACCTACGTGGCCCTACGTGAAAAATTTAATTGCCACCTCCGTTAAATCATTGAAAGAACGCTGACAATAACCACATTACTTGATTAGAATCGCGGTAGTACTCCAGCGCGGGCGTCAACCTGACCAGATGGCCAGGCACTTGATTTACTGCCAGACCTGTTGAAGCAACGAAATCACTAAATAGCTAAGGCGTGTCTGACACAATGAAGCATGCGATAAATGAGACAACACATCCATGCCCGCGATCTTAAAAGAAATTCAAACGAAGGAAACAGTATGAGAATCAAAAACAGTGAATGTTCAGTCTGGGAAAGTGATTATTAGTAAGCCATGTTATATAGGCTTGGGCTCCACATGCGAACACCGGGCACCGACCTTCATTATCCACAATTTGAGAAAACTTGGAACAGTGGTGAACTTTCCCAGGAGTGGCCGGCCTACCAAAATTTCTCCAAGAGCACAACGACGACTCATCGTGGAGGTCATAAAAGAACCCAGAACAATATCTAAAGAACTGCAGGCCTAGCTTGCCTCAATTAAGGTCAGTGTTCAATGATTCAACAATAAGAAAGAGACTGAGCAAAAACGGCATCCATGGAAGAGTTCCAAGGCAAAAGCCACTGCTGACCAAAAAGAACACAAAGGCTCGTCTCATTTGCCAAAAAATATCTTGATTATCCCAAAGACTTTTGGGCAAATATTCTGCGGACCGATGAGACAAAAGTTGAACTTTTTGGAAAGTGTGTGTCCCGCAATCAGGCCTTGCCATAAACCAACACAGAGCCATTCATAAAAAGATCATCATAAGACAGTCAAACATTGGTGGGGGTAGTGTGATGGTCTGCAGCTTAAGGACCTGGACGACTTGCCATAATTGACAGAACCATGGATTCTGCTCTCTATCAGAAAATCCTGTAGGAGAATGTCCGGCCATCAGTTTGTTACCTCAAGCTCAAGCGCACTTGGGTTTTGTAGCAGGACAATGATCCCAAACACTCCAGCAAGTCCACCTCTGAATGGCTAAAAAAAAACAAAATTAAGGTTTTGGAGTGGCCAAATAAAAGTCCGGACTTAAATCCGATTGAGATGCTAAAACAGTCCATTCATGCTCGAAAACCATCCAATGTGTCTGAATTACAACAATTCTGCATAAATGAGTGGACCAAAATTCCCCCACAGCGCCGTAACAGACTCATTGCAAGTTATCGCAAATGCTTGATTGCCGTTGTTGCTGCAAAGGGTGGCACAACCAGTTATTAGATTTAGGTGGCAATTAATTGCACGTAGGGACCATCAGGTTTGGTTTTTTGACAGCTGTGTGTTCCTTAATAAAAGAATAAAGGAAATCATCATTTAAAAACTGCATTTGGTATTTACTTGCATTCGGCTTGCTTGGGTGTGCCATTTCTTGTTGTTTTTTTGTCGATGTATGTAAAATTTTGATGGTTTGATCTGGAATCTTTTACTAGGGTGAAAAATACGCCAAACCAATTATAAAAACCATTGGAGGGGGGCAGAAAAAAAACAAAAAACTTTTCACCACCATGTATTTTACACAAAAACAGACGATTTTATATCTCGCCAAAAGAAAAGAAAGAAATAGCACGCTGTATACAATTATAAACAATTCTAGTATGCAGAATTGTAGTATGCTTATTGTAGTGCAGGAGCACAGTTATCAACATGAACATAAATATGTTTATTTTAGACTTTCAATCCAATTTTGTGTAAAAGAAAATACACACTGGAAATAAAAGGTCAAGTCAAGTGCATTGAATTGTGGGATATTGTAATACTAGCATACTGTTTATATATTGTATGCATACTGTGTATATATATTGTATACAGCCTACTATTTAAAAAATAGTATGTGATGTAGCATATGTGATAGTATGCAACAATAAACATCATGTTTGAACATGGTTATTTTGCATTAAAAAAAACACACTTCTTGAAGTTTGATTGAATAATAAGTCAAGAAAATGGAAAAATGTTAAAAAACGACTGTTTACACTAGTTTCACATCATTTATCACACTGGAAGTAAAAGGTCAAGTTGAGAACATTGCATTATAAGTTATAGTAATATTAAATACTGAAAATGTTGGTTAATAATCTCACTCAGTCATCCAGGTATTGTATGTATATAGAAAGGTTTTTTTAATATCCTTTGCATAAAATACATAATTAAAACTATTTTATGCTTCCATAAAGACTATTTTTGGTATTTTTCTGATTTTAATACCTCTAAAAAGATAATTGCAAATTTTTCTGAAATTCTGTTCTCACAATTTTGAGTTTATATTGAACTATTTATATTGAAGTCAGACTTTTTTCTTGCATTTCTGAGATATAAACTCAGAATTGCAAGATATAAGCTCAGAATTATGAGAAGTTAAGTGACAGTTCTGAGAAAAAAAGTCCAAATTGCAAGATATATAATTGTGAGATATAAACTTGCAATTGCAAGAGGGGAAAAAGGCTTGTTTCCGCCACATAATAATAATTTAAAAAAAGCTATTTGTGGAAAATATATTTTTTATCTTACACTTTTAATTAACATGTTTTTATTTATGTTTTGTGTGTGTGTATTGAAACCACAAACAGTAGCACTGTATGATTGTCTCCATTTATGATTTGCTGACTGCATTTGGTGAGATTTCGGTAACTGTTTTAGACACAGTGTGCTTTGATAAACCTCTTTAAGAGGCGCGTTTGCCTGATTTCCCAGATTATAGGTGCTGATTGTGTGGTGTGGAATAATCTCCCACCCGGAGCTGTCAAAACAATGCTGTTATTGACTGCTGATGAAAATGAGCCCACCATCTGTGAGAGGAATTATTCCCTCACAAAAATTCACTCCAGATTCTGGGAATAAGCATCTCCAGCCAGGCGGCACATTCTGATACCCCATGCACTTCTGCCTCCATTTCATCTACACGGGGCATGGCACGAACACCTCTTTGAGCATTTTAACGTAATCTACTGATAGGTGGCGGGAAACACGGTGAAGGAGGAGCAAAATGGATAAGAGCTGGAAAAGAGGTGGATGAAAGATAAACAGAGAGAAAGAGAGAAGTGGCCGGTGGGACTGATGGTAAAGTAATGGCTCTCACGATGTGATGTTCCATTAGCAAAAGCAGCAGTGACACTCTTAATACAGCCATCAATCAAAAGCAACGGCACATTGTAAGGTCAAAATCTCCTCTGCTCATAGCATAACAGCATAGCATAACAGAGATGAACCGACAGAACATCATCGTTTGAGCTCTTATGGCACGTCTCAAAAAGCATATCAAATAGTGGAAGACCAAATAAAAGAAATAATAGAATAAAATGGTGCATTAAAAAAACTACAGTATACACTATTGTTCAAATATTTGGGGTCATGAACTCTTTCCCTGATAGCATTTAAAAAACAAAAGTTGATCATCTTGACAAATTTATTTTTTTGCATAATTTTTTTAAGTTAAGTTAAAAATAACCAAATAAACAAAACATTTTGAACTAAAATCTGAGAAAATTGTGTTTTTGTCAAAGACAAGTATGGATCGGATTTAAAGGGGTCATATGACGTTGCTAAAAAGAACATTATGTTGTGTATTTGGTGTAATGAAATGTGTTTATGCGGTTTAAGGTTAAAAAAACACATTATTTTCCACATAATGTACATTATTGTTTCTCCTCTATGCCCCACCTTTCTGAAAAACGATTTTTACAAAGCTCATCGGTCTGAAAAAAGCGAGGTGTGCTCTGATTGGCCAGCTATCCAGTGCGTTGTGATTGGCCGAATACCTCAAGCGTGTGACTGAAATGTTACGCCCCTTACATACTGTGATGCCGTCTCCCAGCAGTACGAGACTCAGTGCAGCTGCTCTGCTCCTGCACATCCCATCATCAGTTCTCTTTTAGCAGTTCAGTCAATGTACTGTTAGGAGTAACTGAATAACTCGGGATATTGGTTTATTTCGTGTCAGAAGGAGTGTCAGGCACGTTTATAAACCGAATAACTTAAGTAATTTGTGGATTAGTGCGTACTGGAGACGCGAACCGTTTCAAACGATTCAGTTCGATTTGGTGAACTGGTTCGACCGGTTCACTAAGAAGATCCGGTTAAATAGACGATTGTTCGCGATCCGGACATACTAGGTGAGACAAAAACATTTAAAACCCATTACAAACGAGGCATTTTGTTGCATCCAGTGGGGACATAATTATGGATTATAATGACATATACTGTCTTTTTACACGTTGCGTTGCATCGCACCGCGTAAACATAAAACCATGTCTGCATTTGTGATCGGAGAAACAAACAACAAGCCTACTCTACACTGCTCAAAACTCGTGTTTGAATCATCATTGGCAAATTATTTAAATATAAAAAACGTACTTACAGGCTGTGAGTCAGAAGCGCCAGACTGTCCTTGCAAAGTTGGAACTGCCCAACTTTATAGAAACAGCCTTTGTGCCACAGATGCATTAGGCTACTGGTTCAGGAAACAGACCTCGTCCTCCATAAAATGCGCAGCACACAACTGAATATTTGGGTTGAACTGTTCAGAAACAGTGTAGTAAATACAACTTAACCACTGATTTCTAGTCATGTCCTCTTTTGGAAGGCCAAACAAAGTAGTTACGCTTTCACAACGAAACACACAGCGACTCTACAACATGGCAGCGGCGGCAACAACAATACTACAGCGAGAACTAAAAGTTAGGCTTCTTCTCCTTGGGTGGTGGTTGCTTTTTGTGAACATTTGGGCGGCGTTATGCAAATCTTCCCACATTGTGACGTAGACATGTGGGGGCGTGTTAGAACGAGCCGTTTTAGGTAGGTGTGGTTGACTCTTAACTTTTATAAAGAATATCTCTTTGGATTTGAGACTTTAGTCTTTGCAACTTTACAGATCTTCTTTATGCACCAAGAGCTTGTAAAACTCCAAAGAGAAAGAAACTTGAAATCGCAATATGCCCTTTAAATCGATTATCTAAACATAGATGGAGTAGATCTCTTCCATCAACACTCCCAAAGCTTGCTTTTAGCAGTTTTAATTAATATGCTGTTTACTGTTTGATGATTATGTTTGATGCATGATTTTACATATGCATATGCCTACCCTAGTGAAAAAATAATATATTTAAAATGCATTTACTTCATTCTAAGTATAGTTCAAATCTATTAAAAAATTTACTGACATATTGCTCGAGGCTTACTGATATAAAAATAATAATAACACTTTATTGGGAGTACTACTTGTGCACAATGCACTTTTCTCAATATTAAGCCTAAAATGTGTTTTAATGTACCTATTGATGAGGACTGTATACTCTTGAATAATATAAGTCTGTAAATGCAAGATATTTAACGGGGTCATATGATGCTGCTAAAAAGAAAACATTTTTGTGTGTATTTGGTGTAATGAAAGTGTTTATGCGGTTTAAGGTAAAAAAAAATTCCACATACTGTACATATGGTTTTCCTCTATGCCCGCTTTTTTGAACCGCGTCAATTTTTTACAAAGCTCTCGGTTGAAAAAGCGGGTGTGCTGTGATTGAGACAGATCCAGTGAGTTGTGATGGACGAATACTCAAGCGTGAAGACGGAGTTAGCCTCACCATAATGTGTGGACGACGAGACTAAACTTGAAACAATTACAAACGAGGCATTTTGTTGCATCCAGTGGGGACATAATTAATGATTATAATGAATTATACTGTCTTTTATTGTGTTGCATCGCGCCGCATAAACATAAAAACAATTCTGCATTTGTGAACAAAGAAATGACAAACAACAAGTGCTAACGTTATGCCACACTGCCCAAAACTCGCGTTTGAAACATCAGTAGCAAATCCTTTAAATGAAAACATACTTACGTGAGTCAGAACTGCGGCATTTATCGTCTCCGTTTATCTCCCAGATCCGTAAACCGTCGCATAAAGTGCGGCGATCCACAGCGCTAAGTTAATGTATTTCCTCAGCGACCAAACAAAGTAGTTTCGCTTCACAACGAAGCACACCAGTGTCTTCAGGACATGGCTGCAGTGTCAACAATACTACAGCGAGAATAAGTTAGTTGATTGTGTCGCCCCGTGAAACTTTGGGCGGCGTTATGCAAATCTTCCCACATTATGACGTAGACATGTGGGGACGTGTTAGAACCAGCCGTTTTAGGTAGGCGTGGCTGACTCTTAACTTTTATAAAAGAATATCTCTTTGGGTGGAGACTTTAGTCTTTGCAAAAATTTACAGATCTTCTTTATGCACCAAGAGATGGTAACACTCCAAAGAGAAAGGAAAAAAATGTAAAATAGCATCATATGACCCGTTAAAAGTGTATCTGAAGTATACTTGCAATAGTTTCACTTTAGCACAATCAAATATATTTCAGTGTATTTTTAGTTGGACTTCAGCACTACTTCCACACATTTAAAGTGCATTAAGTACAAAATTAGTCATTCCAATTTAGCCAACATTAAGTATACCAGTTTAGTATACAAAAAAAAATGCAGGGTATTAGGGTATAAGCTCCTACATAGAAATGCGTTTGTGAGCTAGACGTAGCAGAAATAAAAGATGTCAAATACATTTTTAGTCTATTTATTTTCACTAGGATACATATGCGATCATGTTTCTGCTGCTTCTTCACTTTGTTTTGATCCATTTTGAAGCTTGTTTCCGCCAACAGAATTAAAAAGTAATTAAATGATAATTGTGACTTTGGATCTCACATAATGACTTTTTCGATTTTTAATCTCACAATTCTGGACTTTTTATTCAAAATTGCAAGATATAAGTCACAATCAAGAGTCGAATTGCAAGATGTAAACTTGCAGTTGCAATATAGTCAGAATTGCAGAACTTAAATATCACAATTGCGAGGGTATATTTGCATTCACAATTCTGACTTCTGTTTCTCTAATTGTGGAGAATATAACTCACAATTGCAAGTTATAAAGTCTAATTCTGAGGTAAAAGGTCAGCTTACTATTCTGATATTTTCTTACAATTGTTCATATCACACAATTCTGACATTATAACTCACAGTTCACCCTTCACCAGGAGTTTAATTGACAGGTGATCTGACCAGTATTGACATTTTTCTGCTGTTGAAACAAGATACTCTGATGTTCATTCATGTTTATTTTGTGCTATAACTAGTAACGAGGAAGAGATGATCGGTTCACATGTCGCTTGAACTGAGGCGCTACAGCAATCTGTCATGACACATTAAAGAGCCACAAAATGGTATTTATTGTTTGAATTTCTTAAAAATTACTAAATTTGACAGCTGAGACTTTGTTTCATACCGTGGTGAAGAGTAGATTATTGTGGTCGTTTTCAATTGAATCTCTTGGTTTGATACGTTCCTTGTTGTTTTTTTGTTGGTCACAAAGCCCCCAGTGGTTTCAGACTTTATTAAAACAAAACAAAACAAAAAACATATCTGCGCTTATTAGCTGAGGATCAGAGAGGCAGACCTGACATCAGTTCTGATAAACAGATGATCCGAGTCATCGTGCATCTGTATCTGGATGAGGTCACTTCTGGGACCTGCTGTCAAACATAAGCTGGGATGAAATATCATCATACCTGGGAAATAAGCATGATCTAACTCTTAGGGTGTAGCAGAGAGGGATCTGTCCCTGCTATATTGTCAGCCAAGTCTGACCTTTACTGCATCAATATTATCAAATATCAGCATGGCGATTGTTGCTAGGGCGATGACACAAGACTGACCCGCCTCCTTCTGGTTTAATGAGGCGCTGGAAATTTCACCGCTAGAATTAATCAGCCTGCCTCAATGACACAATGACATAGCTAACACACAGATGAATCCCACAAAACATGACAAGAATATTTCCATCTCACATTTCAGCATAAAATCAAAAGAAGGAAAGGGAAATTATGCCTATTTTTAAGGAAATTAATGTTTTTTTAACATTCATTTTATGACGATTGATTACTTGATTGTAGTATTTGTTTTACTACCTTTATGCCATTTACCCTGATTTAAATATTTTGTGCCCATTTATTTATTTATTGTTTGTAGTATTTGTTTCACTGCCTTTATGCCATTTACTCTGATTTAAAAGTGTTGTCACCTATTTATTTATTGTTTGTTTATTTGTTTGTTTGTAGTATTTGTTTCTTTGCCTTTATGTCATTTACACTGATTACCCTAATATTTCTTTCTTTCTTTCTTTCTTTCTTTTCGTATTTCTTATTTTTCTTTCTTTTCACTTCTTCTTCTTTAATCTTCTTTTCCTTTCTTTCTTTCTTTCACTGCCTTTGTGCCATTTAACCTGGTTTAAATATTGCCTTTTCCATTGCTACTTTATTTCTTTGTTTGTTACACTGATTTAATTACATTTATTGTTAGGGATGCACTAATATTAATTAATTAATTACATTTATTGTTAGGGATGCACTAATATTAATTAATTAATTACATTTATTGTTAGGGATGCACTAATATTAATTAATTAATATCAGTGCATCCCTAACAATAAATGTAATTAATTCAGTGTAACAAACAAAGAAATAAAGTAGCAATGGAAAAGGGAATTCCATCCCATCATTATAATGCACAATATAAAAATGTGATCTTCATTTTTACATAACATTATTCATGGTTGAATTATTGTGAGTGTTAGATGACTGTTAAGGTCACCCAAGTTAAAAATAGGGGAAATGTAATATTGTGCATCATCACTAATAATTGTATCACAATCATTTTATTTTGTTGTCGTATCAATATGATCATTCAGCTTGTACTTTTCCATAAACACAGACATACAGTGGTATACTGTTTACCAGCAAATTTTCCCAAAGCTGAAATTTTCCTGCAGTTGACCTTAATTGCCAAGCATAAATCCCCCAGCATGCACTTGATTTATATCTATGTGCCTCCTTTTTCATATCTCCTCTTGAGAGAGATGGAAACAGTTCAATGTGTTTCTCAATGTCACTCACGCAATCAATCTCCGTTGTCAATCAAACTGTAGAAAGTTACCTGTGAGCGTGTGACAAATGTTTATGATTTTTACACAGTAACGGAAATAGAGATGAGGTCAAATTGCTCAGCTAGTGATTGACAGCTCCTGTATCAGTGCCTCTTCTCATGTGTTAGAGCGATGGCGGCTGATTCATCTCACTCACACTGCACCTCAGAGCTGATGTGATCAGCGTCGCAGGGAACTGTGGCTGTGACTCACAGGGCTAAAGGTCTGTTATCCTGAATCCCCTGCTGATTGCCTGGAACCAAAGTCATCACTAAATGACGCAAATCATCAAGCATAAACACTGAGATGGCAATAAGACTCAAATATCAGCATGCTTCAGTCATTCTGCTCATCAGAAATAACAGCACTCCAATAAAATCCACCAGACGTCCATGAAATAGTCAATCGCCTCATGCTGAGAAACAGGAGAGGAACATTGCTATTAAACATTTACACTTAGTTTCAATGGAGTTAGTGTTCATTAATCGACCTTTGAAGCAGAAATGATGCCAGTGATATATAGCATTAAATTATGCAAGCTGATCAGATGAATAAATATAGAAAAAAAGCTAATGATGATAGATTTTTGACAGCTGTGTAAGATATTATAGTTTGATTTTCTTTCTGGCTCTTGCACAAATTACAGTTATCCACATTGCTAACCAAATTCTCAATAGCCTAAACCAATTTGTCAAATATATCACTCTTTCTGCAAAACCTTAAACAAGTGCAGGCAGTTTAGACAACACTTAGTAACACCCTGACAACCACCTAGAATATCTTAGCAACCACATAGTAACACCCTGACAACCACCCATAACACCTTAGCAACTGCATACTGTAGCAACACCTTGAAAACCACCCACAATGCCTTAGCAATTGCATAGCATCACCTGACAACCACATAGAAGACCATAGTAACACCTTGACAACTGCACAGAACACCTTAGCAATCACATAGCAACACTCTAACAGCTGTCCAGAACTCCTTAGCAACCACATATTGTAGCACAATCTTGACAACTACTCACAACACCTTAGCAACTGCATAGCATCACCCGACACCACCACACGAAACACTTAAATCACTCAAAACACATTAGCAACTGCATAGTAACACCCTGACAACCACCCACAACAACTTAGCAACTGCATACTGTAGCAACACCTTGACAACCACCACAACACCTTAGAAATTGCATAGCATCACCTGAAACCACATAGAAGACCATAGCAACACATTGATAAATGCCCAGAACATCTTAGCAACTGCTTAGCAACACCTTGACAACCACCCACATCACCTTAGCAACCACATATTGTAGCAACATCTTGACAACTCTCACCTTAAAACAAACCTTAGGAAACTGACATAGCATCACCCTGACAACCACCAAAACACTTTCAAACAACCACTCAGAACACCTTAGAAACTGCATAGCAACACCCTGACAACCACCCACAACACCTTAGCAACTGCATACTGTAGCAACACCTTGACAACCACCCACAACACCTTAGCAACTGCATACAGTAGCAACACCTTGACAACCACCCACAACACCTTAGCAATTGCATAGCATCACCTGAAACCACATGGAAGATCATAGCATCACCTTCACAAATGCCCAGAACATCTTAGCAACTGCTTAGCAACACCTTGACAACCACCAACTCCCACCTAGGAACTCCATATTAGCAATCTCCCTGAACCCACCACCGCAAACACTTTAAGCATTAACCACTCAGAACACCTTAGCAACTTCATAGTAACACCCTGACAACCACCCATAGCATCACCTACAACACCTTAGCAAACACATATTGTAGCAACATCTTGACAACTACTCACAACACCTTAGCAACTGCATAACATCACCCTGACGAACACCTAGAACACCTTAGCAACCACCCACAACAGCTGACATCTTAGCAACACCCTGACAACTGCCCTGGGGTGTGTTTCCCAAAAGCAAATATGGTCGCAAATTCCAAAGAAATCTGTTGCGACCACAGTTGCTTTTGGGAAATGCACCCCAGAAAACAACTGAATAGCAACACCCTGACAATCAGTCTCAATAGCTTAGCATTGTGGTAGTGTGCTTTGCTTAAATTTTCTTCAGCTGTATGGCCGCTATTGTGTTAAAGTAGCAGTATTTGCGTTTGTGACACTGTACAGCAGAATCTTGTTCAGTTTGTCCGTGTTCCAGGTGAGCAGCTGTGCTGAGATGTGAAACAGGATTGCGTAACACTCAGCCGTGTAAAGATGGCTTGCACATTGACCTTTTGCTTTTTCACATGGTTCTGAGTGAATGTGGGTGGGACTGTGGAGAGAGAGAGGCATTTCTAAATGTGACTGTGCTCCGTGATGCGGGGACGGCTCCCACACCATCGCTGGGGAATACAGACGCTTCCATCTCCATGCAGGCGGGTGGGTGTGATGTAGTTAGTGGGACAGGGGACCCGAGGATGCCAGTATCCAGAGAGTGTACTCTACCAACAGCCTGTAAAACACACACTAAAAAGACAGTAAATGCCAACTTACACAGTCAGCCAGTACTTGTGATAAACATACACACCACGCACCTCTCAAATTAGCAGGGACAGAACAAACAAAGTAACCAAGCAGAAAAACAAAAGGGAAAAAAGGAACTTGTGGCTCTTTGTCTTTTTGCCAAATGTTTTCTTTCAAAGACTTGGATGCTGCATTATATGTGCTAAGAACTGTGATTTATTAAACATTTATGGGTTTAGAGAGACATAATAAGCTTTGCTCCAAAAAACTAGTAAGCTGTCTCACCTCCTACATATAGGCAGCTACCTTCTATGCTGTACAAAAGTAACAGTAGTATTCTACTTAGGGTGTTTTGACTCAAAATTAGTGTCAACAGAGCTTAACATAACCATGTTGCCAAAATTAAACAATATTACACTAATATAAGTAATATGTATTGCTTATTAGTGCAGTGTGGTTAATAAATATGTAATCAATATTTAACTGCACTATTTTTTTATATAAATATTTTCCGGTATTTAATGAATATTTTTATTTAATAATTATATAATTGATCAATCCTTATACCAATTAAATTCACATCCATCACACATCCATCCATCCATTTTTCAATTCCATTCATCCATTTTTTTTTCATTTAATCCATTCCATCTATTTGTCTATTTTTCAATTCCATCTATCGATCCATCCATCAACCATCCATGCATTTTCAATTCCATCCATCCATCCATTCATCCATTTTTTAATTCCATTTATCCATCCATCCATCCATCCATCAACTATCCATTTTTTCAGTTCCATCTCTATCTCTCGATCTATCTATCTACTAATCTAATCTATCTATCTATCTATCTAACTATCTAGCTATCTATCTATCTATCTTCATCCCCATCCTCATTCCATCTTTCATTCCTCCATGTTTCAATTCCATCCTACCCTCCATCCTCCATCACCATCCATCCCCCTTTTTAATGCATCCATTCATCCATCCATCCATCCATCCATTTTATCTTCCATTTTTCAGTTCCAATCCATCCATCCATCCATTTTCAAATTCCCCCCTCCACCATTCATCCTTTTTTAGTTCCATACATTTTCCATTCATCTATCCATCCATTCTCCATTTTTTTAGTTCCAGCCATTTTTAATTCCAATCCAAACATCTATCTATCTATCTATCATCCATCCATCCATCCATCATCCATCTTTCAATTCCATCCATTTTTCAATTCCATCCATCAACCATCCATCCATTTTTCATTTCATCCATCCATTTATCCAATTCCATCCATTCATCCGTTTTTTTTTAATTCCATCCATTTCAATAATTCCATCCATCCTCCATTGCACACTCCGTTTTGTTTAGTTCCTCCATCTATCCCTCCTTTTCAATTCCATCCATCCGGTTTTTATTATATTTTTTTCATTATAATGACAGTTTATTTAATCTTGTGTGTGTAGATGTAACCAAAATATATATTACATCGAAATATTGTTATGCTGTATATATATTAATAGATTATTAGATATTTTAGTCATTTTCTTTATTAATTTTAAATTTAAGCCTCTTTCTGCCGGTTTTTTGTTTATTATGTCTCTGCTAAGTTTCGATGTGCATGGTAATATCTGTTATAAACCCTAACTACATAGAACGTCTCTAGTTTACGATGTAACCATGTTTCCCCCGTCAGGAACTCGAGCTGCGTTGAGATTTGCTTTGGGAATGCCCTTGCGTGACCGTGTTCTGAAGCATGTGTCAAATCCGTCCAATGGACCAGCGAGACATCACGAGCAGGGTGACGTAAGCACCAAAAATCATAAAAGCGCATCCGGCCGGGCGCAAAACAGCTTCGATGAA
The DNA here is from genome assembly GCA_018155175.1 of Sinocyclocheilus anophthalmus. Taxonomy (NCBI): domain Eukaryota; kingdom Metazoa; phylum Chordata; class Actinopteri; order Cypriniformes; family Cyprinidae; genus Sinocyclocheilus; species Sinocyclocheilus anophthalmus. Next base: position 941,368 of record JADLZN010000757.1, on the reverse strand, counting down.
GTAGCGCATGCAGGGATGCAGGGAGTATGGCAAAGAGACGCAGCGTCTCGTTGCCTCTGACCATAGGTGATGGGAGGCCAGAGGACTCGTAGGCTAGTGAGATGGTCTCGACCACCCACTTACTCATAGTCTGCTTGGTCGCCGGATATCCCTTCTTTGGCGGACCAAAACAACAAAAAGCTGATCTGCCTTACGCGACGGGGCAACTCTGTGTGCGTAAGCGTCCAGTGCTCGAACTGGACAGAGCAGATTACGGCTTTCTTGGCCTACTTCCTGGTACGGTGGAGGACAGAATGCCTTAAGTACTATGGGCTCTGGTGAAGAAGTGGGACATACCCGGCCCTCGGGTAAAGTAATGCCCTAACCATGCCTGGAGCGAATTCCAGGCATGAAACAGAGAGTGCCTGAAGATTCCCGATCCTTTTTAGTGAGGAAATAAAGAGGAGAAATTTGGTCTTGAGCCTGAGCATTTGACCGAACTTCTTCTATGGGTTCAAGGGGGCATTGCATGAGCCCTCCAGAAACACAGCCAGGTCCCATGAGGGCACCTAAGTGCGCTGTAACGGCCTCAGCCTCAGGGTGCCACAGAGAAAACGAGTGACAAGTGGGTGTCTTCCCACTGATTGACCACCCAGAAGGGCTTGGTAAGCAGCTAAGGCCGCCACGTATACCTTCGGAGTGGAGGGAGATAACCCTGCGGAGTATCGCTCCTGCAGAAACTCCAGAACTCTACCAGTTGGGCAGTTGACTGGGTCTTGCAGTTGCTGTCCGCACCATGAAGCTAAAAGTTTCCACTTCAAGGCATACTGTTTCCTAGTGGCGGGAGCTCTGGACTGGAGTATGGTCTCAACATCTTCAGTTGAGAGACCAGATGCTATGAGCTGTGCCCCATCAGGGGCCATGCCCACAGCTTCCATAACTTTGCCGATTGATGTAGGAGACCACCGATTTGTTGTCTGTGCGGACAAGCACATGATGCACCCTTAGGTCTGGAAGGAATGTGTCAGAGCTCGAAACACGGCCAGCATTCCCCAGCAGTTGATGTGCCAAAAGAGATGATAGCCTTCCCACAGACCCTGATGACCACTCATGACCGCTCCCCAGCCCATGAGAGAGACATCCGTCGTTAGCCTTACGCGACGACAAGGAGCCCCGAACGTCGGGCCCTTGACCAGGACCACGTTTCCTCCACATTTCTAAGGCACGTAGGCATCGCCGCGTGACTTTGATCATGCGAAGCGGGTTTCCCCTCTGGGAGATCCCCTTGGTCTTGAGCCACCACTGTAAAGGTCTCATGTACAGCAGGCCAAAAGGTTTCACGTTGGACGCAGCTGCCATCAGACCCAACAGTTTCTGGAACTGTTTGACAGTGAGTGACTGGTCTTCTCTTACTCTCGTGACTGTCGTGTGGATTGACTCGATTCGAGCAGGAGACCGACGTGCCTGCATCGAGGTTGAGTCCCCCACCACGCCTAAATAAGTGGTTCTCTGTAGTGGAGAAAAACACTCTTCTTGGCGTTTAGTCTTAACCCAGCTCTCTCGTATGGGCGAGGATGACATCTCGATGCCGAGCCTCCATCTGCTCCGATTGAGCTAGTGTTTACCAATCGTCGATATAATTGAGTATGCTGATGCCCTGGAGTCGCAGTGGAGCCATAGCAGCATCCACACACTTTGTGAAAGTGCTGGGTGAGAGTGACAGGCCGAAGGGAAGCACTCTATATTGGTATGCTTCGCCCCCGAAGCAAACCTCAGCTTCCAGTGTTGAGGGAGATGGAAACATGGAAATAAGCGTCTATGAGATCTATCGTAACAAACCAGTCCACGGACTGGATCTGAGATACTATCTGCTAATAGTGAGCATCTTGAACCGAAGCCGTTTGATCGCGCGGTTCAGAAGACGTAGATCTAAGATCAGACGCAACCCCCCCCCATCCTTTTTCGGAACGATGAATTAACGGCTGTAGAACCCGGATGCTCTCGAGAGAGAGGAGGAACACCTTCTATGGCCCCCTTCCTCAAGAGAGTATCTACTTTTTGTTCCATTACCAGAGCCTGCTCGGGCCCACTAGTGTGGGGATGACCCCGTTGAAACGAGGCGGACGAGAACCGAACTTGATTCTGTAACCTTCTCTACAATCTGGAGGACCCATTTTGAGATATTTGGTAGTTTCCACGCTACCAGAAAATCTACTAGGGGAACCAGCCTCTCGAGGCTGGCGTCTTGTATTATTAGAGGAGCCAGTTCGGTGCCCTGGAGCGGATGACCGGCAGGGAACGACCGCCCTGACTGCTGTAGCACCCTCACTTGAGGGGCGAGCTCTCCCGTGCCGTACCGTTGCCGGGCGGCAGCTGGGAATTCGCTCGTCTGAGCTCACTGAGCCCTGAAGCACCGAGTTGGCAGGGGTATCAATAAACCTCCATGAGGGCACTGAGGGAACAACCGTCCCGACTGCTGTAGCACCCTCACTTGATGGGACGAGCTCTCCCGTGTTGTACCGTCGCCGGGCGCCAGCTGGGAATTTCGCTCGTCGGAGCACACTGAGCCCTGAAGCACCGAGGTGCCTCCCCCCTCCTTCTCGAAGCGATGAGTAACTGCTGCGAACCCTGACCGCTCCTACTCGAGGAGGGACCACCTCGATGGCCTCCTTTCTCAAGAGATTGTTTACTTCTTGTTCCATTACCAGAGCTGCTCGGGGGCCCACATGTGGGTGGGCCTTCTTCTGTTGAAACGAGCGGACGAGTACCGAACTGGCTTCTGTCCCCTTTCTCTACAATCTGCAGGACCCATTTTGATATATTTGGCAGAAGTTTCCACGCTGCCAGATAATCTACTAAGGGAACCAGGCTCTCGAGGCTGGCGTCTGGTATTATTAGAGGTGCCAGTTCGGTGCCCTGAAGCGGATGACCGGCAGGGAACAACCGACATGACTGCTGTAGCCTCTTCACTTGAGGGGGTGAGCTCTCCCGTGCTGTACCGTTGCCGGGTGGCAGCTGGGAATTTTGCTCGTCGGAGCTTACTGAGCCCTGAAGCACCGAGGTGGCCGGGGTATCAGTGAACCTCCATGAGGGCACTGTGGGAACAACCGACCCGACTGCTGTAGCACCCTTACTTGAGGGGGCGAGTTCTCCCGTGCCGTACCGTTGCCGGGCGACAGCTGGGATTTTCGCTCTTCGGAGCTCACTGAGCCCTTAAGCACCGAGGTGGCAGGGGTATCAATAAACCTCCATGAGGGCACTGAAGGAACAAACGACCTGACTGCTGTAGCACCCTCACTTGAGGGGCCGAGCTCTCCCGTGCCGTACCGTTGCCGGGTGGCAGCTGGGATTTTTGCTCGTCGGAGCTCACTGAGCCCTGAAGCACAGAGGGTGGCAGGGGTATCAATAAGCCTCCGTGAGGGCACTGAGGAGGATTGGGCACCGTATACTGAGGAGTTATCCTTTCCTCGCCAGGTGGGCTGCCCTCAGGGACCTGACAATGGTAGGACCATTTTGCAGAGGTTCTCTTAGACAAAATAATGGTCCGCAGATCCGTTTTCTGTCTAGAAGACCCCAACTGAGAGCGTCGTCCGACCCCCGATCTTTCTGTGGAGGGTTGCGGGTTGCAACGCTCCGTTTTTGAGACTGGCGATATGAGGAGCTTTATGACTTGGGCTGCTGCTCGTTCAGCAGCCCCACCCCTGAGCAGGTCAGCCTGGTATGCTTGTAACACCACCATGGTGTGCAAACATGCGCCAGCCTGACCTACCGCCGTATAAACTTTCCAAACCAGACTCGATGTAAGCCTAAAGGGCCTGGTGGGAAGCTTCTGGGCCTTCAGGGACGATGCTGAGGACAGGGAGAGATAGCTCACAAGCGTCTGCTCCACCACTGGCATCGCCCCATATCCCTTATCATTCAGCCCTACGATGTTCTTTTGAATAATTTGAGACTGTGGGGCTGTAGATACGGGATGAATAAGGTTTCTCCCACGATCTTGAAACCTCAGCATGGAGATCGGGGAAAAAGGAAGGCCACCGTCGTGAAGGCTGTGATTTGGATTCAGAACATGCTTGTCTAATTATTTTTAGGACGAGCGTCCTGTTCTAGGCTGGCCAAACGATATTTTATTTTGGCGCGAAACACCCATATGAACACCCATATGATCACGAATCACACCTCATATGCGAGGGACTGTGGTGGTGAGTCCACAGTCTCCTCTGTCTTGACACTCGTCACATCCACCTCCTCGGAGGAAGATAGATGAAGCGTCTGGCTCTTTCTCTCTCGCGGGGGGCCGCAGCGAGAGAGAAAGAGCCAGACTCCTCATATCGCCAGTCTCAAAACAGAGCGTGCGCACGAGAGCTCGCAGTGATACATCAGCTGCTCGCAAGCTGACCGTGCCATGCTTCAACTTCCTAACCAACCCACACAAATCTGTGTATCCCCCGCCGCCGTAATCGTGGGCAGGAGAAACCAGCGTTTGTATGCCGTTCACCATCGCACATAAGTACTTTTCTCATTGGTTATATATAGGAGTGATTGTGCGACAACAACAGTAAATAGACCAGACACCTACACAGAGCGCTACTGAAGAGCAGAAGCTGGTTTGCGCCCGGCCGGATGTGCTTTTATGCTTTCTGGTGCTTACGTCACCCTGCTCGTGACGTCTCGCTGCTCCATTGGGCGGATTTGACATGTGCTTCAGAACGCGGTCACGCAAGGGCGTTCCCAAAGCGACTCGACGCAGCTCGAGTTCCTGAAGGGGAACTGTAATTTAACAATAATTTATGACTCACCTTGTCTGCCATATTGAATTAATGTTTTCACTGAGCTCACTCATTGAAGGTAATTTAACCTCTACACAGAATAAAACAAAACAAATAATTACTGTTGGCTTAACATATCAAGCACATCATTCAGTTTGTGGCCAGAATGCGCTGCAAACTGAACCAGACTTTCAGCCAGTATTCAAAAGCCAGACTACACGAGACTAAAAGAGACATTCAGATTGCATCACTGTCTGGATTCTCTGCTATCTGTGCTTTCAAACTAGACTGAACTCACACCTTTACATTCTCAATAATAGAGTGAAATGGAAAAGGATTCTTTTCGTGATATATTCTGATATAAAGATAGTAAAGAGCAGAGTGGGAGAGAGTGATTTAGCCAGAAATAAAGAGAGAGAGGGAATGATATATCCTGAAATAAAGAGGACGGAGGGAGTGAGATATCTTAAAATAAAAAGAGAGAGGAAGGAATATATCTCAAACTAAAACAACCCAGTCATTTGCGCTATAAAAACATTGATCATTAAGCTCTGCGAGGTAATTTGACGAGAATGGCTTTCTAAAGTCAGCCTTTCTCTCAGACAGACGGAGCGTGAGGGAGGAGAAGACCGATTGTGAATGATGAAGGGGAAATTTGTCTGTGTGTCTGCTATGAAATCAGTTTTAAGAGATATGATGATGTTTGTCTGTGGGTGCATGTCTCTGCTAATGGAGGGAGCACTGAACTGCACTGAGGATGGACAGTTTTGTGGAGTGTTTTTAGAGATAAAAACGTAAATAAAATTAAATAATAAAAAAGAAAACTTTCACAGGAAATCAGCCAGAAGTCAGTGTTCCTTGCAAAGGAAATCTTTGTGAAAAAACAAACAAACCATGATGAAAAACCATGCATGTTACCCTGATCACATCATCTTTTTGTCAATTCCACCCATCCATCCATTCATCACACATCTATCACACCATCCATTTTTCAATCAATTAATCCATCTATCCATCCATTTGTCAGTTCCATCTATCTGTCCATCACATTATCCAGTTTTCAATTCCATCCATCCATCCATCCATCCATTTTTCAATTGCATCCATCCATTGTTTGTGTGTGTGAAAATTGTACGTATGTGTATATATACTTACATGTATGTTTATAAATATATGTGTACATGTATACTTTAGTTTATTTTAGTCCACTTTTAAAAACAATAAAGTGCAAGTACAAGTCTGTGTGTGTTTAAGAGAATGAAACTCATAAATTACAATATGTAGGTTCTTGTGGTCGGGACGTCTCTCCAGAGAATCTGAAGGCACTCAGTCTAATAAACCAGAGAGTAGACATTTGGCTTGCAGGCTAGATTGTCTGGGCTGTACCTTACATAAAGTCCAGCTAAATTGATTGTGTGTTGGGTGTGGCGTGTGTGTGTGTGTGTGTGTGTGGTGTGTGGGTGTGTGTGTGTGTGTGTGTGTGTGTATACTCACTAAAAATGTCTAAAACGAAAATGTCACTCTTTGTTTTACTCTGATTACTCTTTATTTTAAGACAAACTGCAGGTGGGGAATAGGGATGTCAATTACACAATCCAAAACTGCAGCATTTCTGCCATCAAATCATGTCGGAATAATCATATTTATTAGATGAGAGCACATGAACACCATCACAATATTATAATTGTCTTTGAGCGCCAACTAAAGTGTTATTGGTTAAACAAAGTTTTAATTATGGATTTTGGCCGTCAATTTAAGTTTGTACATGTTTTATGGGCTGTTGATGAAGAATCTACCAGAAAATACAAGTCATAAAGTCAGTTTATGTGGCAACACTACATTTCCCATCATGCAGTGTGGAAAATGCACCAATTGCGCATCTAAATAACATATTTTGTTCTTTATTTAGAGGGTTTATGTAAAAACCATTTTGTCATCATTTCCAAAATCAGTCATTTCTGTTTTGAAGGCAGTTTGTCAAAAAAACATTTTGACCAGTAAAGCTGTTGTTATTTTCTTTTGTCAGTATCATTGGTCATTCGCTATGGCTTGTGACTCTTCCTTCGCAGAAGCTCATGCTGTGGCAATTCATTACCATTTCTGGTGGTTTCAGGACGCCCTGATATCTGAACATTTGGCCTCTCTTGTGCTGTTCAAAAGTATGTCATACAGAACTGTGAATGATTCACATTGAAAACACAGATGGTGCTTGCTGGGTCTTTTTTTCTGCTTCCCAACAACACACAGTCCAAGTCTCCTTATATGACTGTGATATTTTTCGTCAGTGCCAGCAAAAGTACCAAACAACACATTTCCAGTGCCAGTTTTGACCGGTTTTGGGACAGTGCGCGCAGTGTACGGGCCAGAAAGGAACTGCTATTTCAGAGCTGCACTGAATATATGAGAGGAAGCGGCAAGATAAATCAAGACACAACTCCATCCTCTTTCCCAGTGAAAATTCCCTTTCTAACGCCAGAGATACGTGGGTTAGCCACAATAAAATTGTGAATTGTATTTTTTTTAATTGTATTCTTTTAAATTATAATGTATAATTCTGTATATTTTCAATATCTGTATAACCTTTTACTGAAATATTAATTGTAAGTAATATACTTTAAAGGATTCTTCATTAAATTTTAATGAAAAAAATTAATTTTTTATTATTTATATTTATATTTAATATGTGTGCAACTGGTAAAATTGATATGTTTTAAATATATTTTATTAAATTTATATGGGTTAATATTAATATTATTTTTCGCTGTCTGTGTGGCTTTGGTTACAACAACTGAAAATAAATTGTTGCAGAGGGGGAGAGAGTCGTTCTGATAAAAGATTACAAAAACTTTATTTTTCTTTATAATAATGTTTACTCATAAATTGGGGAAGTTCTCTCCAATTCACTTCTTTTCAAATTCACTGTACAGCATTTTCTCCAAATGTTGTGATGAATTTGCTCTGGATTTATTTGGAGAGTAGGCTATATGTTGTTCCGTACTTTGACTGTTCTTCTCGATTGAGCTGTGTTGAGATCTGCTGCTGGTCCTGCTGGTTCTTGTTTCAGTGTTCAATGTTGCTGTATGTTTTGTGAATTAATATGCCCTGATTCTTTGCTCTACTGAACTGTGTTGTGCTGCCATATGTTACAAACACGAACATGCATGAAAACACACACTGTAGATCTCTTCCGAAGCCTCGTGAGCTGTCTCGCTGTCTACTACTGACACAGGCAGCAGGTTTTCATAAGTGAACCTTAAAGGGGTCATATGATGCTATTTTAAAGATCATTATTTTGTGTATTTGGTGTAACAGAATATGTTGACATGCTTTAATGTTCAAAAAACACATTATTTTTCAAATACTGTACATTATTGTAGGTCCTCTATGCCCCGCCTCTCTCGTTTTCAACAAAGCCCCCTCCTTTGACAAGCGCAGTCTGCTCTGATTGGCCAGCTGACCCAGTTCATTGTGATTGGCTGAACACCACAAGCATGCGTTGGAAATGTAATGCCCCTTACCATAATCGCGAGTTTCATCTTTCAAAATATATGTAAAGACAGTAAATAATGTCATTTTAGTTTTACCATCAGTTCAAGCCCAAAGGGCAACAGAGTCACGTGACAGACACATTGATGATGCAGTACACAAGCCGCGGTTTAGACAGCTGACGTGCTATGATTTCTGGAAGGCAGTTCACTCTCCTGTGATGTGACCCTGTTCCCCTCACACACACACACACACGACGCGTTACTCTGCACTGCGCAAAACTCCGCATTTGAACAGTCAATAGCAAATACTTAAACTAATAACAAAACATACAGTCTCTGATTCAGAAGCGTTAGATTTTCATAGCAAAGTCGGAATTTTCCCTTTTTTTTTTTTTTTAGAAATAGCCTTTGTGCCAAGCCAGCCTTGTACTCTTCTAGGGTTCAAAATACTGTCGTCCATCAAATCATTGCACAATTCGAACTCTGGGTTTGCTGTTCTTTGTAAATACATCTTAACCAATGAGTTCCTATTGCATTCTACTTTCCCGCAGTGTCAATAAATTCGTTTGCTTTCGCACTGATCACACATGCGCGCCCTGACATCAGGGAGCTGCATCACCCGACTGCTGTTCCTGAAACACACGCCTGCTTTCCTTTTGCGTGAACAGTTGGGCGCCTATCAATATTCCACACTAGTAGGTGGTAGGGGGGCCTGTTAGAAACGACCGTGTAGTAGCATACTGAATCTAACTTTATACCACGATATCTCTTTGGATTTGAGACTTTATCTTTGCAACTTTACAGATCTTCTTTATGCACTAAGAGTTTGTAACACTCCAAAGAGAAATGAAAACTTTAAATCACATCATATGACCCCTTTTAAGTAACTGATTGAACGTTCTGCAAACCCCAGTAGTGCTCTTCACAGGAGACGCATCTTTACAATGGATTCCAGTATTGTCAACATTGTCATTTTGCTAATTTTTAATGCCACACTGCCAATAAACCTAAAAATCCAGTATTTATGTATACTGTAACAGTACGTATTTCTTAGCATTATTTTTCATTAGTGAATAGAACCTTCTGTATTTATTACACCATTTCAATAGAATTGACAAAAGGGCCGCACACTCTCAAAAATGCTGGTTGTTTCACACCCAAGGTTGGTTCAAATTGGACACCCAACTGTTGGATTAAATTTGGTTTACATTTTAAATGAGCTTTTAACCCAACGTTGTTTCTCCCTATTTTTGACCCACCTTGGGTTAAACAACCCGCATTTTTTCAGAGTGCATTATGTAGTTTATACTTTATGTTAATTATTTTCTATATATATATATAGAGATATATATATATATATATATATATATATATATATATATATATTATTTAGATATAATATATACACAACCCAATACACCACCCACATCACACCACACACCCCATCTATTATATATATATGATATATATATTATCTATATGTTGTGTGTGTGATGTTTTGTGTGTTGTTATATTAGATAGTGATTTTTTCTTTAAGTATTGAAACATAGAATTTTTTCTTGTATAAAATATTTTTTAGTAATTGTGATAATATAAACTAACATTTTAGTTATTTGCTATCCTATATATATGGAATCACGTTTAACACAACTTTTTTCAAAATATGAATATTTCATTTCTGAATTATTTATTCAATCATTTACTTTTTTCTATGTTTATATTAACATAACATGTTAATAGTATTATATCATAGAATACATTTTTTTAAATAATTTGTTATTAATTTAATTTAGTAAAAATGTTTAATAGTTTATAAATAAACTTTCATAATTTAAAACATTAGTATTAAATGTATGTATATATATTATCTTATTTTTTATTGAGATTCTCTCAGATATATTTCTGTAAGTCTCTCCTGCAGTTTCAGCAAAGCATATTTTATATTATCCAGCTAGATTATGTTTCCATATTCATTTACATCAGCAGAATTCAACAAACAGCAATTTTCAGAACATGCATGTTTGTAATACATTAAAAGACGTACATGATGAATCAATGTAAATTGGATTTGGAATATTATTTGAACCGAATCCCACATCATAAGGACTGCAGGACTTAAAGACCTTTTTATTCGATGGCAGTTCATTTCACTGAAGTTTATAAATTGTTCCATTTAAGGTGCATTTTGTCCCAAGGTCTGTGGTGTGTCCAGCATCTAAACTTCGAAATCCATCGAGTTATTGCCAGTTCTTTTAAAAGCTTGCTGTGCATAAAATCTTCCACACATACAGTAATACAACATTTGACCAAACATTTGTCTGGCCTGGAAAGGGCAGCTAAACATCTCTGTCTGCAGAGAAAATACAAACGTAACTGCTCTTTTAGTAAACCTGCACATCCCTCTGTCCTGTAAGACACAATTCCCACTAAATGATAACCCATCATGCTTTGCATTCTCAGCCCTGATTGGAGGGTCGATGGCAGATTTAGGCAGAGGTGCAGGAAAGCAGCAGGAAACATGAATCAGCTGAGTGATTGGGCTCTATATCTCCTGCTGTCCGGCAGTCTGTGATGCTCTCTAATGGGACGCACCGCTGCTCTTCTGCTCGATAGAGCAACTGCTGAGACACCAGGCTCTCGCTGGAGATCGATGCTAGCTGGACTGTTCTGCTCACACAGGACTTTACATCCCATCTAACTTCGAGGATGTGTTCCAATCGGATCAAGCAGCACATTTTATCAGAATCCACAAAGGGAGGATGATTCTTTTGCTCTGTGACTGAGAGATAAACTTTAGATGGACGCTAATGTTGGCTGTCCACTCCAGAGAGACTCTCATAATCACATAAAACATTTAGCGATAACCAGCTGTCTTATCAGTGTGTTACCGAACAACCCTCTCAGCATCGGACGCTGTTATACGATATGAGAGCAATATCAGACCGTACATTTGCTGTTGCGATTTCCCCTGTGTCGCATCCTGACGTATACTGTATATCTGTACTGAAATCAAAGACAGTTGACAAAACCTAATATTGATTTCACTTCTCCACTTTTCAGGACAGAACAATATATTTGCTATATTTGGAGTGAAATGCTACTCCTTACAAAGTAGTATATACTGTGTAATGGCTATAATAAAAAAGTAGTGTACGTGAAATAGTGCACTATATTTACCTGTAAATGTTTAAACTAATTGTATGCTATATATTTTCACATAATCTCATTCCACTGCATGCTCAATTTAGCAAGTGGCATCACCGATTTTGCATTTTCAATTGGGAAAAACATGCTTTTTATTTTATTTTATTTTATTTTATTTTCCACAGGGAACAATGCCTTTATTTTAACGGGATAATTCACCTAAAAATGAAAATCCTGTCATTAATTACCCTCATGTTGTTCCAAACCCATTAGACCTTCATTCATCTTTGTAACACAAATTAAGATATTTTTGATGAAATCCAAGAGCTTTCTGATTCTGACCCTACATAGACAGCAATGCAGCTACCACGTTCAAGGCCCAGAAAGGTAGTAAGGGCAACGTTAAAATGGTCCATGTGACATCAGTGGTTCAATCGTAATTTTCTGAAGCTACGAGAAAATAAAAATAATGACTTAATTCAACAATTCCTCTCCTCCGCGTCACCCTAGCGCCATTATGGAGAGTATGCGTGATGCTGCTGATGTAGACCTAGAACAGCATTGTGCATCGTGAATGTTTATCTCCCTAAGGGTGTAGGGTGACAAGGAAGAGAAGAAATTGTTGAATAAATTCATTATTTTTGTTTTCTTTGTGGACAAACAGTATACTCGTAGCTTCGTAAAATTAAGGTTGAACCACTATTTTAACAATTTCATTATTATGTTTTCTGTGACTGAAGTAGTAGACATGGGCTGTGTTTGGGAGGGTCAGAAAGCTCTTGGGATTTCATCAAAAATATATTAATTTGTGTTACAAAGATGAACGAAAGTCTTACGGGTTTAAAACGACATGAGGGTGAGTAATTAATTTTTGGGGAAACTATCCTTTAACAAGTGGCGTACAGAGTCATATTGGAAATCACATTTTATATTTTCAGTTTTCATTTTCATTTTCATTTTCATTTTGTTTCATGCATAGAATAATGCCTGCATTTTAACAAGTGGCATCGGGTATCATTAGATCATTCGTTTTTTGATTTAATATTGAAAGTAGAAAAATGAGAAAACGGCTCCTTTTTAGTTTTTTTCCAAAAAACGAAAAACAAAAATTCAGCTTAAATTTTCGTTTTTCGTTCTTTGGTGGAAAAATGAATAAACAGCTTGAATAGTCGATTTCTACATGTGGGCGGAAATTAAACACCCCTTTCTGCTGATTGATCAGCCGAAGATCAAACCCTTCCGTCATCAGTTCTTCTGCAGTATCAAGCAGCAGAATAATAGTCCTCCACAGCTGCAATTGTACGGATTAAAAACCCATTTTATCAATTTCATATTTTTCATCAAACAAACAGGCTAATGAATAGCTAGACACAACTCATACCGGGGCAGAGTCACAGGGCTTTCTTCTGTGTAGATATAAACTCTATTCTTTGCATCAGCTGGGCATTGGAAGGGTATGATTATGACAGCTGTCTTGTACCCTGATACCCGTAAGTCTGATTTGTTGTTTAATTAAGAAATGAAAATTTTTTTTTTTTTTAAATTAATTTGTTTCAAAATAAATTTTAAACACTAAGACAAAAAGGAAAGAATAATAAATTGGCTAGGGTATATATAGGCCTATGTTCACGCAAGAACTGTCCTTCTGACTGACAACCGGAGGAGAACAACAGATATTAAATAGCCTATTGTTAGAGTTATATAATGTAGTCTTGTGTTTTATTAAAATTGATTATAATTGATAGCTCAAAAGGATATGCCCTTGTGCGTGGCGTGAGCTGCTGCACATTCGCACTGCAATGCAAGATTTTCATAAAATATAATAGCTTGCCATTTCGGTTTGTTTCTCACCAAACCCTCAGTATACCTTCAGAATGCTTGGAATATACGCCACGAGATGCATAGGATTATTTTACGACAGATATGCATCTGCTTAAAAAAAAAAACTAAAGTCACCATTCTCTGCCATTAAATTGACAAGTGCGAGAAGGACATTTTTGTGTTATTAAGTAATAAGCCTTTAGAACAACATTAAGGTGAGTAGTCACTCTATTTCACACCGTTCCAATAAATTGTGATGGGTTAAATAAACTCAATAAGCAGACAGACGCGACTACAGTCAAGCGCAGACCAGTATTGAAGTGCACAGGAAATAAGCAGCAGTCATATTTAAAGCAGTTTACATTCACTTCAAATTTATATTTTTAATTGTGTAACGTTACGTTCAAAATAACTACAAAATGTCATGCCTTTGAAAAATAAAGAGAACAAAGAATGCGCTGCTTTAGCGCGTCTCTGTGTCCTTGAGCATCTTTCTGGTGCATGCCACAAACATGAACCACAGCGAATCCTTGTCTTTTAAAAGGCTTCATTTAAATTATTTGACGTTAAATGCATCATATAAATCACAGTAGGCCTATGCATCATGATAAAAAAAAAAACGACTTTACAGTCTGGAAATACTTTAGGCTATAGCAAATTATTTCTCGGACCCCCTATCACTTTAAGAACCGCTGGTCTACACAGAAGAAAGACCTGTCTAGACTCTGCCCCGGTACGAGTTGTGTCGAGCTATTCATTAGTCTGTTTGATGAGAAAAATATGATATTGATAAAATGGGTTATTGATCTGTACAACTGCAGCAGTGGAGGACTATTAATCTGCTGCATGATACTGCAGAAGAACAGATGATGGCACGGTTTGATCTTCGGCCGACCAATCAGCAGAAAGGGGCGTTTAAATCCCGCCCACATGCAGAAATCTAATATTCAAGCTGTTTATCATTTTTGCCATGCCCTTCTTGATGATGGTCAGCGGAAGATTCAAAACCGTGCATCATCAGTTCTTCTGCGTATCACGAGCAGAAATAATTTAATCCTCTAATTTTATAATAATATCGTTTAGTTGTATTTATTTAGTTTATATATTTGAATATAAATCATTTTTTATCTACAAGTTCAAAGAAAGAGATTTTTAAAATCAGCTGCTATTACTTCAGGTTATCATCACATGAAATGGAAGGCGCAAGTGCATTGTGGATACAGTGAGTAGGATATGTGTATAGTAGATGTGCTTAGTTGTGTATCGCAAGTATATGGCAAAAAACACAAAAAATGCCATCCATTGACAATAAACACGCAAACCTCACAATATAGTACAAGCAGTATGCCATTCTGAGCATGGTTGTTCAAAAATACTACCATACTTACTGTTCCTGCAGTATATCCGTCGTAGGCATATGTTTTTGAATGCATTAAATACAAAACATGAACTACAAAATGTGCAATTTACAAGACATTTTTACGCAGAAAAATTTAATTTGTATTTGAAAGATGATAACCATTGGTATTTTAGTATTACATATATATACACCATATATTACATATACACATTTTGAATTAGCTTTAATTTTTTTATATTTTCAGTTGTAGGTTATATTTGTGCTTGATTATATTTATTTAATATTTATTTTTAGATTTAATCGCTTTTATATTTTACTTTTAGTACTTAGCTATTTAGTTTTTAGCTACATTAACATTTTCTATTTGTGCTTTTTTTAATCTATATTTATATTTTAATTATATTTATATTTCAATTATATATAATGAAAATTATTTAATATTTTTATATGTCTTAATAGCACCACTGATAATAACGGGATGTCACTTATCAACATAATGCCTGCAGTTCAACTTACTATTTTTAAAGAATAGTTGGCAGTCTTTATTCAGGGCCGTTACCACCATATACACTGCGAGAAACACTCAAATGAGCAGGTTAATGATCTGGACTAGAGGATAAGGCTGGCTTTGCTCTTTGTGTGGGCCGACGGTGGCAAGATTTCAGAAAAATGACCTGGGGAAACAAACTCGACCTTAAAGAAGCGGAAGCTGGACAGGACGCATCTTACTGCGTGGGAAAAGAAATCCCACAGTTCTCCAGGAGGAATGATGAGTTAAACTGTTTGAAGTTAGGCAGAGATACAGCCGATTGGCTCGGTGAAAGGATTCTCTCCATCTGGTTCAGCGATGAAGCCAAAAGCAGCTCTGTCAGATGAAGAGATGAAAGCTTATTATTTTTGATAGATGGTTTGCGTTTAAAGCCTCCGGGATAACATGACCAGCTTGAAAGGGTCGTCAATGGGTCTTGTAAAGTACTAGTGGCCATTGCAGATCATCTGTGAGCCTGAAAGAGCTGATGAGTGCACTTTGTCTAGTGTGAGAGCAGCATCAAATAGGGTTTTTCGCCTGGTCTGATCACATCTGCTACAGTTTCCGCCCTGCTCTTTCCGACAAATAAACGGAGCCAAGATTTGATGGAGCATTTTGCCCTGAAACGACTAACGAGGGCCATTCAGAATTGAAGAATCGGCTCCATTTCGGTTCATGAATGTGAATGTGAATATCCAACAAGATGCTGAATTGGAATTTAATTTGGAAATACATGAAGAGGATTTCACCAAATTAAAATCCAATTAAGTACAACAGTCATACAACAGAGAAATTTTTTCTCTTGGAGGTCACCAGGTCACTTTACGGTTGTTCACTAGTGGACAACTACTGCTGGATACACGTTTGATAGATTTGCCAAAATCATATCACAAATTATGTACTGTATATTGCATATGTGTGTGTGTGTGCATGTTTATGTGGTTTATGAGGACACAAATTTGTATAATAACATGGGTAGGACATAGGTATTACAACGAGAAGGTGATTTATGAGAACATTTTCAGTGTCCCCGTAATTCAAAAGGCTTATAAATAATTCAGAATGAGTTTTTTTGAAAATCTAAAAATGCAGAAAGTTGCCTGTGAGGGGTAGGTTTAGGTGTAGAGTTAGGGTAAGGGGATAGAAAACACAGTTTGTACAGTATAAAAACCATTAAGCCTATGGAGAGTCCCCATAAACCATAAAAACAAACTGGTGTGTGTGTGTTCGTGTGAGTGTGTGCATTTATTTATTTGTGTTTTAAAGATATTTATAGATATTTTTAACAAATATTTGTGTGAATTTCAATGTGACTACAAAATTATCACACACACAAACAACACTCAAACAATTAAATAATAAATTATTATAAATTATATAATTTGTCAGAGTATATTATATTTTCTTTGTTGTTAAATCCTTTATATTATATTATATTATAGTATATTATATTATAGATATTATATTATATTATATTATAGTATATAATAATGTCCTTGATATATACTGTAGCGTCTGGACCACTCCAACACACAATATATATTTTGTAAGCTAGATTTAACAAATACTCTGTAACACCCCAGGAAACAGAACAGGCCCCTGGTTCCATGGTAACCCGATTAGTTTACAAACCTTGTGGAATGCGAGCCGCCTACTTAGCTGCTTGCTGAATTCTCCGAACAAGGGACACAAATGCACCAGGAGAAATGGACTTGTCTAATAATTCATTAATAGGAAAACCGTTATTTGAATGAACACACATTTTCTTCAGGCTATTGTGTGTATTATTGCTGTTTTGTATTTATCTGTTGTATTATAGACTATTTTATTTATGCTTACGATAAACCACTCATTCATATAACTTTACATATACCGTGTTTAGTATCTATGATTTCGCCTTCTTATGATCGAAACAAGTGTTTATATTATATGCTGATACCTATGCAACGTATTGATGTTCTAAGAATCGGTACTAGTTTGTGCCTCAACACTCCAGCGAATTCCATATGCAAAATACCATGCTTAAAGACAAAGGTCATAAAAATCCCCAGTATTTTCAACCTCCCGCTTGGGATTTCAGCCTTCCTCATTGGACGAACCCATCGTGAGAGGCGTGAATCTCTGCAGGCTTTAAAAGGACACACTCCATGTGACCCGCCCCAGTCAGTGGTTCGGTCAGAAGCAAAGATGAAGATGTGAGAAAAACGCTTCAGGATACCAAAGCATCTGTGCCAGGCCTTTTCTTCGGCCTAGTCCTTTCCATTCATCAAGTGACACTGACTCAAACTGGTTCTTCTCATCGACCCGAATTCAGCAAAGATCTACGGGAAGCCGTAAGATCGCATCAGGAATCTCTTTCAGACAGACTTGCAAGTATCAAACTTAGTCGATTTAATTGATGCATTAAGTATCATTTGCACCTTTTTACAAAGTTGTGTTTGAACTCAGAATCTGACGTAGCCCTGAAGGCTTTGATCTGTTGAATATACATGCAAAGTGGTCCATAAAATCCATTCTTTATGCCTCTTTCTATGCTGAGTTAAACTTTAACCCTTTCCTATACCAACTGTATGTGTGTGTGTGTGTGTGTATGTGTATGTTAGACCGGCTTAATGTGTTTATGTAGTATGTTAGACTAGTTTAAGTGTTTATGTAGTTAATAAAACCTTACTTGTATCACACTTGACGTGTTCATTGTTTACTCATAACCGGAGTCAATAATCATGCAGATTTAAGTTACAAACTTATAGAATTGTACAGTAAGAAGTTATTTCCTTTAACCAGGAAATTACGTTCTTAGAATTGACAAGACAGTTAACCCTGAAAGGTCAGCTAAATATCTACAGCGGATCTAAAATATGAATAGTTAATTATAACTCGTTATGGTTAATTATTCATATTTCCCATCAGCTGATTCGTTACATGATACAGTGGGGCCAAAAATATTTAGAACACTAGTATTTTCAGCAGCTAAAAAATGGTTTAAAGTCAGGTATTCTATCTTTTGCTGTAGTGTGTCAGAAGGAAATATCAGTTTACATTTCCAAACATAATTTTGCCATTAATTGTAATAATCCAGTGAGATTTTTGTTTGCTCAAGGAGTCTGACAACAGCCAGTGCTCCACACAGATCTGATCTGATCATCATCCAGTCTGTCTGGAATGACAGAACGAAGAAACAGAACAAACTGCGACAGACTCAATCCAGAAGAACTGTGGCAACATCTCCAGATGCTTTCAAGCGAACTACTGCAAACAAAAATCGCACTGGATTATTACAATTAATGGCAAAAAGAATGTTTGGAAATGTAAACTGATATTTCCTACTGACACTATAGTTACAATATATACTGTGTGTGTGTGTGTATATAAATATACAGTGTTTTTTTGGGAAAATAAGTATTTAGTCAGCCACCAATTGTGAAAGTTCTACCACTTAAAAAGATGAGAGAGGCCTGTAATTTTTCTCATAGGTATACCTAAACTATGAGAGACAAAATAAGAAAAAAAAAAATCCAGAAAATCACACTGTAGTATTTTTAAAGAATTTATTTGCAAATTCCTCGGTAAAATAAGTATTTGTCACCTACAAACAAGCAAGATTTCTAGCCCTCACAGACCTGTAACTTCTTCTTTAAGAGGCTCCTCTGTCCTCCACTCGGTACCTGTATTAATGGCATCTGTTTGAAAAAGTATATCAGTATAAAAGACACCTGTCCACAAACTCAAACAGTCACACTCCAAACTCCACCATGGCCAAGACCAACGAGCTGTCAAAGGACACCAGAAACAAAATGTAGACCTGCACCAGGCTGGGAAGACGGAATCTGCAATAGGTAAGCAGCTCGGTGTGAATAAATCAACTGTGGGAGCAATTATTAGAAAAATGGAAGACATACAAGACCACTGAAAATCTCCCTCGATCTGGGGCTCCACGAAAGATCTCACCCCGTGGGGTCAAAATAATCACAAGAACTGTGAGCAAAAATCACAGAACCACACAGGGGGACCTAGTGAAAGACCTGCAGAGAGCTGGGACCAAAGTAACAAAAGGCTACCATCAGTAACACACTGCGCCACCAGGGACTCAAATCCTGCAGTGCCAGAAGTCTCCCCCTGCTTAAGCTAGTACATGTCCAGACCCGTCTGAAGTTTGCTAGAGAGCATTTGGATGATCCAGAAGAGGTTTGGGAGAATGTCATATGGTCAGATGAAACCAAAATAGAACTTGTTGGTAAAAACTCAACTTGAGGAGAAAAAATGCTGAGTTGCATCCAAAGAACACAATACCTACTGTGAAGCATGGGGGTGGAAAAATCATGCTTTGGGGCTGTTTTTCTGCAAAGGGACTAGGACGACTGATCCGTGTAAACGAAAATATGAATGGGGCCATGTATTGTGAGATTTTGTGTGAAAACCTCCTTCCATCAGCAAGGTCATTGAAGATGAAACGTGGCTGGGTCGTTCAGCATGGACAATGATCCCAAACCCACCGCCCGGGCAACGAAGGAGTGCCTTCGTAAGAAGCATTTCAAGGTCCTGGAGAGGCCTAGCCAGTCTCCAGATCTCAACCCCATAGAAACTCTTTGGAGGGAGTTGAAAATCCATGATGCCCAGCGACAGCCCCAAAACATTACTGCGATAGAGGAGATCTGCATGGAGGAATGGCCAAAATACCAGCAACAGTGTGTGAAAACCTTATGAAGACTTACAGAAAACGTTTGACCCCATTGCCAACAAAGGGTATATAACAAAGTATTGAGATTAATTTTGTTATTGACCAAATACTTATTTTCCACCATAATTTGCATAAATTCTTTAAAAATCCTACAATGTTATTTTCTGGATTTTTTTTTCTCATTTTTTTTTTCATAGTTGAGGTATACCTATGATGAAAATTATTATCTTTTTAAGTGGGAGAACTTGCACCATTGGTGGCTGACTAAATACTTTTTTCCCCCACTGTCTATATATATTAATATCTTAAGATATTGATGTTATTATATATATTAATATTAAAAAGATTAATAGGCATAATTATTATTAATATTTAATAATATAAATTACTGAAATTTACAAATATTTATGTGTGAATATTTCTATAGCATACAAATATGTATTATTAATTGAATTTAATGAAAATGATCTGTGTATATTAATTTGTAACAACTCTAAATCTACTTCCTGAAATTCTGTTTGCTGAATCAATTCAAATTCGATTCAAATTCAGCAGTTCACTCACTTCTAAAGGCACTAAGTATGACAAGTGACACTTATTACATGGAACATTTCTGTTGCTACTATCTCTTACCTTGCCGTCTATAAAGACCCGAGTTGTATTTTCCATTTCCCTTCAATCCCAACTGCAGTCTCCATTTTCCGGCCTCCATATGTCAAATGAGAGTCAGGCTAGTCTTCACTCAATGAGAAACACAACATGCCATTCTTATCTCTGTGGCAACATATCAAGCAGATTCCAGGCCTGCAGGACTGTTTCTCCGTCAGCTTAGATCTCCGCCATTCTCAGGTTCAAGATCCGATAGTGAAATATCTCATTCCTTCTCAAACACAACACATCTGAGGACATTTCATCCGGTTTGTGGCAAAAGAACTAGGGGAAATTATATTTCATTGCTTTTGAGTTATTTGAAAGATACGCACATTGTTCTTTGGCTGACCTGAATGTTCGTCTTTGGTTGAACAGAAGCATCGGGCCGGGTCGTCAGGCAGACCAACCTGTTCGTCTCAGAGAGCTGGATTCTGATTGGATGACGGGGTGGATGCAGGTGAATGATTGGCCGGAGCGTGTTGATGAAAGGTGCACTGCAGCCGCGTGATTTATGCAGGGATTATCTATATCTGTCACAGCCTTATGTGGAAAACTAATCGCACGTGTGGATATCGATCCTGTCACCTTTCCTCTGGGAGACGTGGAGGACAGACAGGCGGTCTGTTACCCTCATGTGCGGTGAATTCATCACCAATGAGTCTCTTTATGATGATGTCCTTACAAAAAATCAACATGAATACAAGAGTTTATGACAAAACACCATAACTGCTACTAGGATTTTGATAGTTGATTGTCAAATTTCCGATTTATAAAAAGGACCATGTTTACCAATGTGCAAATCGAAACACACCCACAAATACGTATGTAAATAAAAAAATATATATATATAAATTATAGTAATTATATTGTATAGTAAGATCATTATAAATTATCTTTACTGACATAGAAAGTATGTAACACATAATAAAAAGAGATGTAAGGAATACATAATATAATTCTCTCTCTCTCTATCTCTATCTCTATCTCTATCTATCTATCTATATATTTAGATAAGAAATTACTAATGCATAATATAATTCTATTTATTATTACTATGTGTGTGGCATGGTGTGTGGTGTGGTGTGAGTAAAATGGTAATATATAGAATTATAGTAAATTAATGCATTAGACATTAATAGATTAGAAATTATAATATAATTTAACGATAATGAATTTAATAATATAATAAAATATAAAAGGGATATAGAAAAACATCAATTAGACGGTATATATTATATATAATCTTATATAGTTAATATATCTATAATATAATTTTATATGTATAACTACACACACATACAGAAAGCAAACGCAGTTTCAAAATCGCCAGGATATCTATTATTTAACTATATATTAATATTGGCATATTCCAATATATTAATATATTAGAATATATATGTTAATTAATGTATATGGTGCAATATGTGATATGTATTAATAGATATATTATTTTAATATTATGTTTATATTATAAGACTAATTATTCACACAAAGCAAGCAAAAATATTTTAAAGCTGCAAAAATATGTAGGATATATTTTTTTGTTAATATTTACGTTCTCGCTCATCTTTGTGTTTTTTATGGGTAATTAGAGAATATAGATGGAGGAAGTGTTTGCCCAAGGCCGAATTGATATTGATTAAGAACATAATTGCATTGTCTTCAGTAAATACACGTAAATGTCATTCTATGTTTGTCACGCGCTATACTCAGCACTAGCATGCTAACCTTCTTTAACGCAATCCTCGCAGATGGACGTAAGAGGGAAAACACAAACCTGGACATGAAGACAGGGTGGAGGAAGAGCAAATGAAGAACGTTCTGTTTGCTTTCCGTGAAAGGGCACAATAATCTTAATCAGATCTTAATGAGGGAAGCTGGCAGTCCAGTCAGGCCCACTCATTCCCCGGCAGGCTGCGCGTCTCAGCTGTCCCTCCCACGCCGCGGGGTCACTGGACCAGCAATGCCCCTCTCAAAACATTCTGTGAGCTTTACAGTTTACATCTGATTCCATGCAGCAGCTTTATTATTGACTAATCAATGCACTTCATTTGCTGTTGCCTGCTCTATTCTGTTGTGCTCTATTCTATTCTTTTCTGTTACAGTTTCGGGGCAGTAAGATTTTTTTATTTGAAAGAAATTAATAGTTTTATTCATCAAGGATCCATTAAGTTGATCAGAAATGACAGTAAAGACATTTATTGTATTACCACAAAAATATTAAAAAGCGCTGTTTTCAAAATTGATAATAGGGCTAATAAGAAATGTTTCTTGAGCAGTAAATCCTCATGTTAGAATGATTTATGAAAGATCATGTGACACTGAAGACTGGAAATTCTGCTTTGATCACGGGAATAAATTACATTTTAAAATACATTAAAATAGAAAATTATTTTAAATTGTATGTAAAACTGTTTTTTACTATATTTTCGATCAAAGACAGATTTGAGAATAAGAGATTCTTTCCAGATATATACAAAATTTGAAAGGACTCCAACAGCAGTGAATAATCAGTAAAAAAAAATAATAAAATATAGATTATATATATAATAACAATATCCTAAGTTTAATCTTATATTATTATTCTTATTATTATTATGTAAAAATTTTTAACTGAGATACTTTTTCAAAATATTTACAAGTTTTACTGATCCTGGAATTTTTAAACAGCAGTGAATATAATAAAATGCTTCTCCAACTTTCAATTCAATTATATTATTTCAACATACGTGACATAAATTAAGGATAATTTGAAAGAAGATGTACAATTATGCTTAAATAATGTTTTTTATATTATTTGATTAAATTGAATATAATTATTTTCTTTAAATCTTGCAAACCACCTGGAATCCTTCATGGACCACCAGTTTGAGAAGCACTGATATAATATATACATATATCGGTCCTGCTCCATTCTATTCTGCTAAATTCTATTCTGCTGCCTTTTCAATTTATTCTGTTTCTGCATGTGTAGTTAATATATTCCAATTCTTTTCTTTCCTGTTCTTTTATTGAGTTCTATTTCTGCCTTCTCTTCTATTCTGTTCTTCTCTGCTCTTTACCATTCTCTCCTGCTGTTCTTTTTAATTCATCTGTTCTAATCTATCCAGTCTGCTCTGTTCTAATTCTAATTTGTTTCGTTTTATCCTCTCTGAGATGAATCCTAACCGTTTTCTAACTGTCGTTTTGCTATGTTCTTCTCTGATGAATCGCAGGCTCTTTTTTTCTCTCTCTGTGCTGTTTTGCAGCCTCAGGCCCCGGCTACGCTCTGATTGGTTTTATTGGCAGTGGTTCAACACTTGGATGTCGGCTTCCTGGTGGCTTTCATAAAGAAGATGGTTCTGCACATAAATGATAGTGGAGCAATTTCCTTTTCATTTAATCGGGAGGAAAGCAGAGTTCCTCCATAAGTGTATCATTCCGTGTCAGAATGACCAGCACTTGTATATTCATCACACCATCCCCTTTTGAGGTTAAAACAGAACAAGGGCTGTTTAATCTAGAACAGGGGAACTTAAGGACACTCTCAAAGAGTGTAATATATTACTCCAGAAAAAAAAGAAAACAAGATGTTAGATTTTTTCACAGTAGAATTGAACAGTTTTAGGTAGTTAAAATGATTGTTCACCCCAAAATGAAAGTTCTGTCATCATTTACTCATGGTCGTGTCTTTCCAAACCAGTATGGCTTTCTTTCTTCTGCTTTTTTGTCATTTTTACAGCTTGACAGCTTCTGTCGACATTCACTTGCATCGTAAGGGAAGAGAAGACATTGTGCTAGACATCTCCAATTGTGTTTCACGAAAGAAGGAAAATCTTAGGGTTTGGAACGACATGAGTGTGAGTAAATTATGACAGCATTTACGTTTCTTTAAAGCAAGGTGCTTCTTAAAGGAATAGTTCACCCAAAAAGGAAAATTTGCTAAAAAGTTACTCACCCCCAGGCTATCCAAGATGTAGATGAGTTTCTTCATCAGATTTGGAGAAAATTAGCATTATATTACTTGCTTACCAATGGATCCTCTACAGTGAATGGGTGCCGTCAGAATGAGAGTCCAAACAGCTGAGAAAAACCCACAATAATTTACAAGTAATCCACACAACTCCAGTCCATCAGTTATTTTGTTTTGTCCATCAGTTATTAAGGCTTTTTAAACTTAAACCGTTTATTCTGGCCAAAACGCGAGTCCATAATCCATAATAACGCTTTCTCCAGTGAAAAAGCCCATTCCCTGTTGTCCTCTCACAACAAAATCTACTGACATATTTGTTTAGAACTTTTTTGGACTGTTTCCTCTTGTAAATGGAGTCATGTGGATTACTTGTGGATTACTGTGATGTTTTTCTCAGCTGTTTGGACTCTTCTGACGGCACCCATTCACTACAGAGGATCCATTGGTGAGCAAGGGATGTAAGGCTAAATTTCTCCAAATCTGTTCTGATGAAGAAACAAACTCATCTACATATGGGATGGCTTGAGGGTGAGTCACTACGCACTTTTTTTTGAGTGAACTATCCCTTTAATAAGATGAAGTATGTGTGACTTTTTCCCTGTCATACCATCAGTAACTACTGTACCACAGGAATCATAGGCAGCATGCCAGATCTTCACACATGCCGAGTGGAAGCCATTTTCATATTTTAATAGTGAAGATTATGCAATCAGTGAGAGGAGGAAGAGTCGTTCAGGTCTTCTAGTGAGAGGAGTAGAAAAGGCAATCGATAGGAGAGAGAAAGGGAGGGATTGAATGTAAAATGAAGAACTGAGAGCTCTTTCCAAATCAACAAAAACCCTAATCACGTTGCACAGAAGTTTGGGTGACCAAAGAACAGAGGAACATTGATTATAGTTGCAAAAGCTGCTTATAGGTGACCCAGAAATAATTTTATCATTTATTTCAATCATGACAACTCTCGGATGATTTTAGCAATGGTTATGATAATGTTAATGTATTTGGTCTTGGCGGAATAGACTGCTATGCTGCTGCTGCTGCTGAATTGCTTCTGCTGTTGGTTATTGCTGTTGTTGTAGATTATTGCGGCTGCTGCTGCAAGCATGCATGGGAACTTGCTACTGCCAATGCATACGGCGATACAGTGCTGTGAGTATTTAAAACATACTGCTGCTGCACAAATGGCATATAAAATAACCCATTGCAGATCTATACAGGTGGAGCTGGGGAAGGTGGAGGGTTTCAGAGAACCCTGAAAGCGCGCTGCAAATGCTCAAGTGAATGCTAACCAGCCATTTAAATGTAAAGGCTGCGTATATGCAACATGAACCAGTCAGCTTGTGCCAGGTCGTTTAACGCTGTGAATATCATCAGTTACGTTGATACCCGTCAGCCTGCGCCATCTAGAGTTTCATGACTGAACTTGGGATTGAATTCTTTAAAACAAATTGTAATAACCCCAAACGTTTAAACCGTACTGTATAGATATTTTTTTCAGTCTTCATGTCCTCTATTTGTTTTATTAACCAGGTCATTTTAGATGGCTTCATTGCGTCTGTTATGCAACAAAAGTGTAATGTTCCTCCTAAGAACCACTGAGGAACCCACCATAAAAGTACTAAGAAGCAAATGAGGCAGAGTGTTTTATTTATGAGCCCATGCTGGCCGCACGCTCTCCTAAACTGCAGTTTTTACTCTCCCCTGCAATTAACGCAGCTGTTTTGATGAACGACATCAGCGTGAAGTAGATGTAAGTTTGCGGGGCCATTATAGTTCTGGGTGATAACCTGTACGGGAGTATAATAAGCAGACAATTTCTTCTTGTTTGTTGATCATTAGTGGTAATTAAGACTAATCTCTCTCCGTCTTTCAAACTTAGCAGGAAGCGCATTTGTAGCCATGGTGACTGTTACAATCTCAGCATGGCGTGAGAAGTGTCTCGGTCTTGGATTTGCAGATTTGTGGGAAGTTTCCTAGTAAATGCTTGGCAGTGACACTTATAGAGGCTCAAGGTCCGGTCCAAACAAAACACCCTCGTGACATTTCATCGAAACATCGGAGGATCTTCCGCCAGGGTCGACACTTCGGCTCCCTTTAGTGATAATGGCTTAATAAAAGATTTAACAGGCTTTAGCATCGCAGTCCTGCGGCCATAGAGACGGACTCTCTGCTCATCTCGTCACGCTAATTGATTTTATTATGTGTCCAGGGTTCAGACACGTCTGCTGAGATCTAAACTGAACATTTTGGGGGATGAAGAGATTATATTTTATCTCATGACGAACTGGTGGTGGTGGGCAGCACTAGACACCCACAGCTAGGTGAGTTTACCCACAATGCTCTGTTTGTTTGAGAGGGAGAGGTGTGCCATCTGCTGGTGTATGTGT
This sequence comes from Sinocyclocheilus anophthalmus, assembly GCA_018155175.1. Classification (NCBI taxonomy): domain Eukaryota; kingdom Metazoa; phylum Chordata; class Actinopteri; order Cypriniformes; family Cyprinidae; genus Sinocyclocheilus; species Sinocyclocheilus anophthalmus. The sequence continues at coordinate 914,610 of JADLZN010000757.1, read as the reverse complement.
TTGTGCTAAATGTGTGGGAGTGAAAACTGTAGTAGGTAATGAGGTGAAAAGTCAGAATGATTTTAGGACCCCACCAGCAGGACTGACGTGGGATGATACTATAATTCAATGCCTTTTGTGCCAAAATACATCATAAAAATATTTGATGCTATTTTTGCTGTTGTGTCTTTTCGTAGTTAACATCTTCAACTGAGTGAACATGAAGACCAGTTGCATTTGCCAAATAACATTCTGAGACAAGATTTTCAACTATGTAAGTTTATGTAATGTACTGCAGTCAAAATAAAATAATTAATATTTTTGTAAAGCAACATTTTTGTCTTTTAATTCTTTTTAACCTTTAATCTTCTATGCATACTAAAAAGGTACTACAATGTCTTTTTTTGGACATGATACCATGACAATATCATTCCTGTTTAGTCGTGTAATGTGGTATTACCATGGTACTTTTCAAAAGTACATTACTAAAATGTTTTTTGAAAGTAATTAATACTTCTTTCAGCAAGGATGCATTAAATAGATCAAAAGTGATAGTAAAGACTTGTACATTGCTACAAATAAAAAGTATTTTTAAATAAAATAATAAAGAAATAATGAAAAAAATGGTCACAGAAGAAAAGAAAATATGTGATAATATAACATGTTCTTTGAGCAGCAATTCAGCACATCAGAATGATTTCTGAAGGATCATGTGACTGAAGATTGGAGTAATGATGCTGAAAATTCAACTTTGCATCACAGGAATAAATTCTATTTTAAAATATTTTAAAATAGAAAACAGTTATTTTAAATTGTAATAATAATTCACAATTTTACGTTTTTTGCTGTATTTTTGATTAAATAAATGCAGCCTTGTAGTAAAAGTCTCTTTAAAAAACAAAAAAATCTTACCAACCCCAAACTTGGAGTACCGTGATTTTATTATCTAATGCAATGGGAACACTTTATGTTTGTATGGGAAGGTAAAAATCTGATAAAATCAGCTAAAATATATCAAAAAAAGAATTAAGAATGTCTTAGAGAGATATTCTGTACATTTGTATTTATTGTTACTCACTCCAAACATCAAGTGAGGCACAGGAGTTTGAGTGTTCACACTGCAACCAAACAACACACTGGAGACAGATAGCGCTGTGCAACAAGACAAGTGACACAAAACAGTTTCACAGGAAACAGTGTAGAAAAGAGCTGTCTGTTAGCATGAGATGTTAAGCTGTGAGTCTGTGCAGGTCATTTTCAGTGACTGAACTTGTCATGCCTGTACAGAATACAGATGTTAAAACAGATTTGGTGTGACATGTCAGTCTGTCATATGAACCATCAAATCTCACAGAGTGTTGTGAATGCAGTTAATCCAATGTTTAAAAAAATGCTTAAGTTATACTAAAATCAACATGAAATGGCATTCACAACCCATTTAACGTATGTGATATATTTCTCAGTAAAACAGGGTAGAACTTCAAGGAGTCCCATTGGGAAAGGACTGGAGAAAATAGGGTGTTTCTGTACCAGAATAAAGCCCGGGATATGAAAGTTAGGAGCATTTTGATCACAAAGGTAATGCTTTTATTTCCCCAAAAACTATAGTTCTGTGCTATTTTGGGCATAAACTTAACACATTTCCTGTGTGGATAAAGTTTCATGTTGATGGAAGATTGCAAAGACAATTTTTCATGTTGACGTAAAGTCATAAGCCAGAGTTTAGGCATGAGATTTAATCAAACTGCACATTTATATGTGTTCAAATGTTTAGGGTCAGTACAATTTTACTTTTGAAAAAAAATAAAACACTTTATTCATCAAGGATGTATTAAATCAAAAATTAGAGTAAAGACATTTATTTCTATTTCAAATCAATGCTGTTCTTTTGAACTTTCTATTCATGAAAGTAGATTTATCACATTTCCACAAATTAAGCAGCACAACTATTTTCATTCATAATAATAAGAAGAAATGTTTTGATCGCAGCAAATCAGCATATTAGAATGACTTCTGAAGGATCATGTGACACTGAAGACTGGAGTAATGATGCTGAAAATTCAGCTTTGCATCACAGGAATCAATTACATTTTAATATATATTCAAATAGAAAACACTTATTTTAAATTGTAATAATTATATTATACTGCATTTTCAATCAAATAAAAGCAACCTTGGTGAGCATTAAAACATTAAACATTCAAAAACATTAAAACATCTTACTGACCCCAAATTTTTGGACAGTAGAGTGTGCATAAATAACATTGTTTTTAATAAGGTTCGGTATACAATAGACTCATGAACAGGTCATCCAGTCACATGACATCCTCCTTTGAAGGGGTCAATGAGGTCACATGACCATCACAGTTCTAACTCAACTCTTACCCATTAAAGAAAACAGGACTGGAACCTTACAAATAAATCTTTGAGTCCAATAAAGCAGCTATGTCAACTTATAGATAGGTTGTATGCTGGCCAGGAAACAAAAGGCTAAGAGTTTACTGTTACTGTGACATTAAAAACTGCAGTGCAGTTACATGATGGTGACCCTCTCAGGTGAAACGTGGGCAGCTGGTCTCTCGTGGTTGGTGCGGCTCTGATTGGAGTCTAATCCACGCCTGATCCGTTTCAGCTTCCGGCTCACACAGGGAAGCAGCAACACCACTTTTCCGATTATCACCGTGACGGGCAGAACCAGGGCCAGGACAAAATTGGGCGGCATGTAGAAGCGATAAGACTCCTCCAGAAACGCCCGCTGCCAGCCGAAGAGCAGAGCGTGGAACGTGGAAATGAGCAGGGCGATGTAACCTAGAGTCGACTGACAGGATATAGACGCCCGTTTGACATCTTATTTGTCTGAGGACCAAAGAACACTGAAGCTGCAAGATTGGAGGATGGAGATTGTCTTACCTGGATAAAGCTAAACTCTCGCCAGTTGAGTGCGTTGTGCACCGATGGAATGGAAGTGACAGCTAATAGAGAGAGGAGCCCCAAACCCATGATGCCAAAGGAAACGTACATCTCCACTCTCCAAACTTCCTCTTCATTCCACGAGTTCTCTATGTTGGCATGCACCTACAGAGAAAGAAAACATAAGATTTGTTTATAGGATATATTTTTTTATTTACATTTTTATTTTATTTGACTAAAGCATTTTACATTCATGCTACTATACTATAACTTATACTAATTAAGTCCTTCAGGCTTATTTGAAAACTGTAGTTGTATGTTATGTGTGTTGGAGCAGGGTTGGAACTAAACTCTGCAGGGCTGCGGCCCTCCAGGAACTGAGTGGGCATACCTGTTCTAGAGGGCACATAACTCTAAAGTAATGAATTTAGGTAAAGGGGTGCAGAGCCAGTGGTGGTTTTGTAGGCAAACATTTAATGGCCTGAATTTAATGCAAGCAGCTACTGGTAGCCAGTAGCCGGTGTGACATGCGTTCTTTTCGGCTCATTAAAGATTAATCTTACAGCGGCATTTTGGATTAATTGTAGAGGTTTGATAGAAGTGGCTGGAAGACCTGCCAAGAGAGCATTGCAATAGTCCAGCCTGGACAGAACAAGAGCTTGAACAAGGAGTTGTGTTGCATGTTCTGAAAGAAAGGGCCTGATCTTCCTAATGTTGTATAAAGCAAATCTGCATGACTGGGAAGTTATAGCAATGTGGTCTGAGAAATTCAGCATATCAAACACAACTCCAAGGTTTCTAGCTGTTTATGAAGGAGTTATGGTTGATGAGCCTAACTGGATGGTGAAATTTTGATAAAGTGATGGGTTTGTTGAAACCACAAGCAGTTCTGTCTTAGCCAGGTTGAATTGAAGGTGATGGTCCGTCATCCAACAAGAAATGTCTGTTAGACATGCTGAGATGCAAGCAGCTATTGTCGGATCATCAGGATGGAATGAGAGGTAGAGTTGAGTGTCATCAGCATAGCAGTGAAATGAAAAGCCATGTTTCTGAATGACAGAAACTAGTGAAGCCATGTAGATAGAGAAGAGAAGAAGTCCAAGAACTGAGCCTTGAGGCACCCCAGTAGCTAGATGTTGACTTGGACACCTCACCTCTCCAAGATACCTTGAAGGACCTATCTGAGAGGTAAGGCTCAAACCACTAGCCTTTTTGTTTGCTTTTTTTTTTCGTTGGGTTTGTTCATGAGATGCCATTTTCTAATAGGGTTGACAGGAGAATCTGGTGGTTCACCGTATCAAAAGCAGCGGACAGATCCAGCAAGATAAGTATTGAAGATTTGGAAGCCGCTCTTGCCAGTCTTAGGGCTTCAACAACTGAGAGCAAGGCAGTCTCGGTCGAATGTCCACTTCTGAAGCCAGATTGGTTGCTGTCCAGGAGGTTATTCTGTGTGAGAAAGGCAGAGACTTGGTTAACACAAATCATTCAAGTGTTTTTGCAATGAAAGAAATAATGGAAACCGGTCTGTAGTTCTCTAAAAAAGATAGGTTAAGAATGAGTTTCTTAGTGGGTTTATACGAGCCTGTCTAAATGCTGAGGAAAAAACACCAGTGTGAAGTGATATGTTAATGATGTGAGTGAGTGCAGGTACAACTACAGGAGAAATGGCTTGAAGGAGATGAGATGGAATAGGATCAAGTGGACAAGTAGTAGGAAGATTGGAAAGGATGAGTTTAGAGACTTCTGCCTCAGAGAGTGGAGAGAAGGATGGAAATGAGTGTTTGCTGGTTAGATGTGTTTGACAGTTTGTGGTGTGGCAAATTGGGGTTTGTAATTTTATTAATGAAGAATGTGGCAAAGTCGTCAGCTGTTATACTTGATGAAAGAGGGGGAGGAGGAGGACAAAGGAGGGAGGAAAATGTTTTAAAGAGCATGCGAGACTTAGGCGAATTGTTAATTTTGTTGTGATAGTATGTCCTTTTAGCAGAGGAGACATTAGCAGAGAATGAAGAGAAGAGTGATCGATATACATTAAGGTCAGTAGGATTTTGTGATTTGCGCCATACTCTTTCTGCAGCTCTGAGCTTAGAAAAATACTCACGGAGAACATCAGATAGCCAAGGGGCAGAAGAGGTGGTACGAGCTGGCCAGGAAGACAAGGGGAAGACACTGTCTAAACAAGACGTAAGAGTGGAGCAGAAAGTATCAGTAGCACTGTTAACATCAAGAGATGATAACTGTTCAGGGGGAGGAAACGAAGATGAAACCATAGCAGATAGCCGGGAGGGTGAGAGAGAGAGCATAGGTTACATCGAAAAGTGACATGTGTAGGGGTATGTGTTGTGTCAGGAAACATGTTGAGGTTAAGAGTGAGGAGGAATTGATCCGAGGTGTGCAGTGGAGTAACCAGCACATGATCAGTGGAGCAGTTTTGTGTGTAAATAACGCCTGATTGCCTGATTTGTGAGTAGCCGTAGTTAACACTAGCTTGATATCAAAAGAGGCAAGCAGAGTGTGGAAGTCTGCAGCCTGAGGTTTATCTAGGTGGATGTTGAAGTCTCCAAGCATAACTAGTGGAGTACCATCCTCAGGAAAGGTTGAGAGCAGCACATCTAATTCTTCCACAAAGTTACCTAGTGGTCCTGGGGGTCGATAAACAACTATAAAATGGATTTTAAGAGGGCGGGTAATAGTGGCTGAATGTGATTCAAATCTTTATGTATTTATGTATGTATTCATATATTTATTTTATATTGTATTAGCTATTATTATTAATGTAATATTAGCTACACCTTCAAAATATAAAGTCCAGAATAAATGTATGAGCAAAACAAAACAAAAACACTTCCACCACAGTGAAACTGCTGGATCTCACTGGTGTAGAAGAACACACACAGACCTGCTGATAGGCCATGTTGAGCATCAGGTATCTCTCTGAGCGTCTCATGGGCAGGCAGAGGCTGTACAGCACGTGAATGCAGCCAAAGAAGAAGCTCAGCAAGCCCAGCTGTTTGCGGCTCTCCAGCCAGCCCTCCAGCCAGGGCGGGAAGCGGCGGTACTTTGTCCCATAGATGAGCTGGTACACAGCAGCAAGCTGTCCTGCTAAATACACCAGTGCTAGCAGAATGATAGCCACTATAGGAAGTGTCCTGTTCACTATTTCCAGAGGAATCTTGTAGAAAAAACTCTGTCTGGTCTTCATATAAGGATGGATAATGTCCCGCACAAAGGAGTAAGCGAAAAAGAAGATGGACAAGGCGACCGCGGTCAGAACGGGTCCTTTCCAGGCGGTGAAGAGATGCAGAGGCATATTCTCAATCTCTTTGGCAGAGGAGAGCGCACCCATGTCCACAGGGATGAAAGTGAGCTGACGGGCCATTTCAATGAGCTGCTGTCGAGCGTCCACTGAATTACTGCAAATATAGACCTGTAGAAAGAGATTACAAGCAATCAATAATCGCTCCTTTCAAAACCTTCATCATTCACAGCAGCAATTAGGCTGATATATTGGTGACCAAATCATTGTTGGCCAATTCCAGGTTTAAATTAGATTGTGAATACCAGATTTTCAATGTGGTCTCAGACTTTAGATCCCACTGTATATATGCATTATAGTTTACAGTAGGAACAATTCCCTAGAACCCATAACTAGAGTGGAATTAATTCACAGAGTTTATAAGGTTTCAAAATTAGACTGTGAGATAAAAGCAAGTTTATGGCATGGCTGTAATGGATCTTTCATTGTGTTAATAAAACCTTTTCTCTTTCAGCTCACAGAGTTTCCAAAGAGGGCAGATCATCTGTTCATCATTCGAATCAGCTGCTCACAGAAAGTAAGCCATTTACTTTCACTGCTGGCTGGAAGAGCCATGGGTCTCTGCTAATACGAGGAGACATAATCCTCATCATCATCTTCATTCCTTGGACACCAAGTCACTTCAGGATTGTCATTAGCATACCGAGGACTGTATTTTGTTTTTGACCCACAGCATTCAGCACTCTGTTGAACACAGCAGGGTCTGTAATATTTTATTTTTGCCTATACTGCAGTTATAGAGCAGTAAAACAGAGTAGCCTATATATGTGTTCTTTAGTAAAACTAAAACTATTTCAAAATATTTTTTGTTAAATGAAATAAAGTTATATAGTAGATCTGTGTTGTTAAAACAAATTTAAAATATTTTGTGATTAATTGAAATAAAGCTAAAATAAAATGTAAGTATTAGATGAAAAACTCAAATTAAAATAAGAAATATTGCCTTGTCAACTAAGTGAAACAAAACAAATTTAAATACCAAAATGTTTGAAAATGAAACTGAAATAATAAAGCTGAACAGAAGTCGTTTTTAAAAATAAGTAAAATTACAAAACCACATAACAGAATTACTAAAAATAAAAATAAAAAATGAAAACAAGAATTAAAGCTACTTCAAAATATTAATAAATAAGTGCAAGTACTAAAATTAAAAAAAAAAACTGAAATAAAAATGAATTAAAGCTGAACAGAAATAATTTTTACAAATTAACTAAAATTACAAAAGCACATAGAAGAATTGCTAAAACTAAAACTGAAAAAATTTAAACTAAACTAAAAGTAAACTTAGAACGTTTTATATTCTGAGTTTAAGTGCTGAAATAACTAAAACTGAAATAAAAAAAATTAAAGCTAAATAGAAATATTTATTAAAAAACAAAGGCACATAACAGAACTAAAACTAAAAATGAAAACCAAAAAAGCTACTTAAATACTGTAATAAAATAAGTTTAAGTACTAAAATTATTAAAACTGAAATAAAAATAAATAAAGCTTTATAGAAATATTTAAAATAATAATAATAATTACAAAAGCACATAACAGAATTACTCAAACTGAAAAATTAAAACAAAAAATTTAAGCTACTTCAAAATATTAATAAATATGTTTAAGTACTAAAATATTCTAAAAATAAACAGATTAAAGTGACACAGACAATATTGTAATAATAATTGCAAAAGCATGTAACAGAATTATTAAAACTAAAATTATAAAATGAAAACATAAAAAAGCAACTTCAAAATATTAATAAATACTATAGTACAGAAATAATACTTCAATTCCACTGGTACTATATAGACTGCGAATGAGTCCAGGTCAAAGACACTGTGTCTGGGCTCAGATACACCTTGCGCAGACTGTTCTGAAGCTCTGAACAGAAACATTTTGTTTTATTTGGCCAAGCTTGCTAAGAGATTATTTGGCTCAGCATGTACAAAACTTTTAAACTTTCCTGAGTCTTGTGGCTATGGAAGTACACTGAATTTTGTACAACGTACCTGTCGACTGGAGTCTCTGGGGCCTGACTGCATGGCCCAGGACGAGATCACATTGAAGCCTTTGACCACAATGGATTCTGGGAATAGGGACGCTAGGTATTCTGCATTTGATTCTGGATACTGGTTGACCCGTCTGTTGTTGCTGACATCCACCAGTATTTTTCCAGCCAGCAGGTGTTTGATGTCCCAGAGGGAGGAATAGTGCTCTCGGCGAATGGCCAGGAACACGATGTTGGCCTTCCCCACTGCGTCCTCGTGATGGGTCACGTCTACCACGTGTGGGAATGACTCGGCCGCTCTCTTGGGCTGACGGCTCCCCACCACCACGTGAAAGCCGCTGCGGAGCAGCCGCAGGGTCAGGCTTTTGGAGAAGTCTCCAGAACCGATGATGCCAACCGTGGGCTTGCCCGATCCCTCTTTGGACCCGTTCTTCAGCCCGTTTGGTAGGAAGCAGACTTTGGTGCTGGCCGGGTTGCTGCCCAGCAGGGAAATAGAGTCCATTTTCAGGCCCAAAGCACCTCGTACTGGATCTTAAGACACTTATGGAATAATGCTTTGTTAAGGGTTAGTTCACCGAAAAAAGAAAATTAGCCTGTGTTTTACTCACCCTCAAAGCATAGGTGTATGTGACTTTTTTCTTTCAGACGAATCCAATTGGGAGTTATATTAAAAATTGTTCTGGCCCCTCCAAGCCTTTCAATGGGGGTAAGTGGGTGTTGGTTGTCAACAGTTCATAAGACGTGAAATAAAGTGCGTGCATCCATAATAAAATGGAACTCGTAGATGATGCGGAAGCCATTCCGGCGGATGACGTAAGACGTCGAGCGTTGAGTGATAATTGACGAACGAGGAGACAAAACAAAACAAAACGCCGGTCATGAATTAGAAGTACAAAACGAGGAGTTGTAAAGAAGAATTTGGGAGGATTTCGATATAAGCCAAGAAGAAATTGGTTTTCCTTTGCTAAAGTAAGGAAACTTTGCTCCCTTTGCTCCTGCATTTCTCAGAGGCGCGCACACGACACATACATACTACGTCATCCGCCTGAATGTCTTCCACGTACCTCAGTCAGCTGAAGTGAGAAAAAAGTGTTTATTACGTTTGAAATATGGATATTTATCTTTAAAAAAGGCTTGGCTTCGCTACAGGAGGCCTTTATTCACCCCCCGGAGCCGTGTGAGGGACGTTTTATTACGGATGCACGCACTTTATTTCACGTCTTCTGAACTGTTGACAACCAACACCCGCTTACTCCCATTGAAATGCTTGGAAGTGCTAGGACAATTTTTAATATAACTCCAATTGATTCGTCGGAAAGAAAGAAAGTCACATACAACTAGGAGCTTTGAGGGTGAGTAATTTTTGGGTGAACTAACCCTTTAAAAGAGATCTCAGATGCCTATTTTATGCAATTTGGTTAAAAGACAATCTCTTTAAACTTGTCAAGAACTAATATTTCACCCCACAATAAAAAATACAAATATATTTTATATATTTTATTTTGAGATGAAATATCACTGGAAACATCCTTTCTGGACATATTTTTACAAAATAAGTTTTTTTTTTTAAATCATGGTGGTATTTATGTCCTTTATTTTGTAGAAATGTGTCCTGATAGCATGATTTTCATTATTGTATTACACTAATGAGAAACGAATGACAATCATCATTGAGAATAATGACCATTTAAACTCGCAAGTAAACTATCTGGATGCATTATAGTATTGAGAATTGGGTGGGAAATATGCCTAATTGTTATTAAAATAACAATGCATTGCAAATAATAATAATTATAATAAAAATACCAAAAATAATTCAATATTAACTATATAAACAAGAATAAGATTGCATTTACAGCTTCATTTTAAAACACATATAACAGTATACAGGTGCATCTCAGTAAATTAGAATGTCGTGGAAAAGTTTTTTTTTTTTTTCAGTAATTCAACTCAAATTGTGAAAACTCGTGTATTAAATAAATTCAATAAACACAGACTGAAGTAGTTTAAGTCTTAGTTTTGGTTCTTTTAATTGTGATGATTTTGGTTCACATTTAACAAAAACCCACAAATTCACTATTTCAACAAATTAGAATACTTTATAAGACCAATAAAAAAAACATTTTTAGAGAATTGTTGGCTTTCTGGAAATTATGTTCATTTACTGTACATGTACTCAGTACCTGGTAGGGGCTCCTTTTGCTTTAATTCGGCGTGGCATGGAGGTGATCAATTTTTGGCACAGCTGAGGTGGTATGGAAGCCCAGGTTACTTTGACAGTGGCCTTCAGCTCATCTACATTTTTTGGTCTAAAAGAGGACTTGGACCACTGGCGCAACAGTCCAGGCTCTTCTCTTAGCCAGGTAAGACTTGCCTCTGGACATTGTCTGTGGTCAGGAGTGTGGCTTAACAAGAGGAATACGACAACTGTAGCCACATTCCTTGACACGTCCGTGTGTGTGGTGGCTCTTGATGCCTTGACCCCAACCTCAGTCCATTCCTTGTGAAGTTCACTCAAATTCTTGAATCGATTTTGCTTGACAATCCTCATAAGGCTGCGGTTCTCTCGGTTGGCTGTGCATCTTTTTCTTCCACACATTTTCCTTCCACTCAACTTTCTGTTAAATGCTTGGATACAGCACTCTGTGAACAGGCAGCTTCTTTGGCAATGAATGTTTGTGGCTTACTTTCCTTGTGAAGGGTGTCAATGATTGTTTTTTGGACAACTGTCAGATCAGTCTTCCCCATGATTGTGTAGCCTACTGAACCAAACTGAAAGACATTTTGAAGGCCAGGAAAACCTTTGAGGTGTTTGAGCGCGATTAGTGCTGGCATGTCACTATTTAATTTGTTGAGATAGTGAATTGGTGGGGTTTTGTTAAACGTGAGCCAAAATCATCAATTAAAAGAACAAAGAATTCCACTACTTCAGTCTGTGTGCATTGATTTTATTTAATACACGAGTTTCACAATTTGAGTTGAATTACTGAAATAAATGAACTTTTCCACGAATTATAAGTTATTGAGATGCACCTGTAATCTTAAGAGCAACAGGCTGGTGAGGTAATGTTTCTCTAAAAAACCTGTTTTAAAATGTAAAAAGGTATCCCAGCAATGAATACAGAATAGATTAGAATGTGGAATCAAATTATGTATTCTTTTAATGTCATGACTTTGAAATCTCAGACAAGCTGTGTGACCTGTTAGAGTATCTACGGTGATTGTTTGCTGGTATTGATACGATATATTTCATATATCATTCTTTATTCATCAAAGAAGAACAGAAACCATATCTAGCCTATATATTTATATAATATCAGGGGCAGGTTGCTGTGTAAATCACGCATGATGATGGTAGAATAGAGCATGACGCACCCGATGTATATGTAATTGCCAAAAACATCTCAAGGTTATAACGTTACCTGTAATGGAATCTGCCGAGGCACCATCGAGCAAACAGATGAGATGTGTGTGTCCCTCACCGGTGACTGTTTCCCCACCCTCTGCTCTGTCCGTTTGATTTGCTCTGACCCACGCTATAGTCAAGAAGGGTCTGTAGTCTCACACGGAGAAACGGCAAATTTCTTCATTGGGCGGCAGCTGTTACTAAATACTAGCTGGTATTTTCCTCTAGGGGGCGCGTGGAGGCTCAAAAAGAGAATTCTTCATTGAGTCAAATGTAAAAATTTAGAACGCTTTTCATTTCACTGGAATTATTTGTGCACGTAACAGTGTAATCGTTTTAATCTATAAATTTCTTTGGTATTGACCCTGACATACAAATGGAAATAAGTCCCAATAATCTTTAATGAACGATTTTGTGAAGCCTTCATTCATTAATCACTAACGAACGTGGTTGGTTCATCCTGCTCGGCGCTGAGAAAAACAACGGTTACCACGTGATTGTCATGAATAATAATTGAATCCTAAAAAAATAAACTGATATTGTTTAACAGCCACTGTATTAAATATACACAAGAAATGAAGTAGGAGAATTATTATTTAGACCGGTTCGTTTTTGACAATTTATTAATAACTTCCGGGCCGCTATACCTTCTAGTCATCATAAACATAGCTTCTTGATAATCTGCCGTTCTTGTTTGTTCTGTTTCTATGCTCTTACATGTTGGAGTGCTGCAGCAATCTGCCGTGTGAAGACAGCCTCTGCAGCAGGATGCACCTCTGGGTTGATCTAGGCTGGTAACTCAATATTATAGTTAATAATAAAGCACCATCACTGAGCAAGACATGTTTAAAGGATGTTTATATAAGCCAAGATGCTGATTTTGAAGATGTAGTAGGTAATTAGACTATATTCGTTTACTTTCATGAAAATTAAACTATTAGAAGCTTTTAGAATAGTGTTAATGCACATAAAATAGGCTACTCTTTATCAGTTATACCTTTTAAATTTGCAAATTATGCAATATCATATGCACAAGTGATAGCGACCCCACAGAAAATGACTTGTTTTTGTTATAACGTGATACATATTTCACAACCTCTTCTCATAACGTTATTTAACTATATTTAAATATCTAATATGCATTTGGGGAAATAAACTAGTTTTGTGGCCGTTTTAATATAGGTTATGTTTCATAAAATACCTCAGGAAAAAAAAAACTGTCAATTACCAGCAATATAAAATAAATCAAATGGTTATTTAGAAAAAAATAATAATGATATAAATTAAATGTTTTTTTGTTTTTTTTAATTCAGTTGAGCTTTTTTTCTGACTTCTGATGAATTGCACATCACAGCATACTGCACAAGTGATAGCGACCCACAGCCTAGCTTCATCGGCAATATGTATTGGACTTGTTTTTGTTATACGACCATTGGTGGCTACCCAAGGTGATACATTTTCACAACCTCTTCTCTAACGTTTTTAATCTATATTTAAATCGCTAAGTATCATTTGGGTAAACTACACACTTAGTGTTTGTGGGCCCCAGGTTCCTTTTAAATACTAGATTCATGATTTGTCTATAAAATACCTCAGGAAAATAAAAAACTTGTCACTTACCCAATTCATAAAATAAATAAATGGTTATTTAGAAAAAAACAATTAATGAATAAATTCAACATGTTTTTTGTTTGTTTTTAATTCAGTTGAGCTTTTTTTTCTGTACTTTCTGATGAATTTGTGCCACATCACAGTTGAACGAATCAATGTCCAAGTCAAGTTCTAAAGTCAACAAGTCTCATGCTTTATATTGTGCACTCATTTCCACATTGTAGCATGTATCAGTAGCACTCACATAATCATCGTCTGAAATTGGAGTTACTTTCTTACCTACGACCCTGCGGTGCATACAGATAACATAAATACATATTAAATACAAAATACAAAATACAACTATACAAATATACAAATCAGGTAAAATGTAAAAATATATATATAAAGCACAAGGCAAATGAAAGATAGAGTGCAAACCATTAAAGTAAACAACAGTGCAGCATATAGTGATGGTAAGGGCAAAAAAAGATTTGTATTGCAAAAGAGCTTATTTCAGACTGATTAAAGGGACAGTGTGTGTGTATTTGGGAGGGGAGGGAGTGGGAGAGTCCATCAGAGGGTCAAAGTTCAGTGGTGCGTGGGGCAAGAGAGGGGAGGGGGGGCAAGGTCGGGAGTGAGTTCAGCTTCCTGACAGCCTGATGGATGGAGCTTTCCTTCAGTCTGCTGGTCCTGGCCCGGAGACTGCAGTCGCCGCAGTCTCCTCCCTGATGGCAGCAGGCTGAAGAAGCTGTGTGTCAGGTGGGTGGTATCACCGGGCTTTAGCGTGCCAATGCAGAGGGCTTGTGCCGGTTGATCCGCCGCGCTGTTGTAGATGTCCTGAAGGGAGGGGAGAGAGGCACAAACGATCTTCTCAGCTGCTCTCACTATGTGTTGAAGTGTCTTGCGGCATGACGCGTTGCAGGCGCCATACCACACAGTGATGCAGCTGGTCAGGATGCTCTCGATGGTGCCTCTGTAGAAGGTGCACATGATGGAGCAAATAGCAAAGCACTGACAAAACCCTTTCAGACAAACACTGATGACATTTTCACATGAGAAGGATTGAAACAATTAATTAAAATTAAAACCCCTGCTATTATGGGCTGTACAACAGATTACTGGAAAAACCTGATAATAATGACACATTCCACCATCTCAATGCTGGTACACAGAAAGGCCGAAACAGACAGTATACTGGTTTAGGTTTAATTTAAAAGAAAGATAGATAAATATATAGATAGATAGATATATAGATGATAGACAGACAGACAGATAGATGATAGATAGACAGATAGATAGATAGAATGATAGATAGATAGATAGATAGATAGACAGACAGACAGACAGACAGCAGATAGATAAGATAGATAGATAGATGATAGACATACAGATAGATAGATAGATAGATAGATGATAGATAGATGGTAGATAGATAGATAGATAGATAGATAGATAGATAGATAGATAGAAAAATAGACAGACAGACAGACAGATAGATAGATAGATAGATAGGTATTAGATAAGAATAGATTTCGCTATTAGACAGACAGACAGATCCGATTAGATAGATAGATATAGATAGATTAGATAGATAGATAGATAGATATATAGAATAGTAGATAGATAGACAGATAGACGATAGATAGCTAAGTAGATAGATAAGACAGCACGACACGATGATAGATAGATAGCTAGATAGATATATAGATATACAAGATAGAAAGATGATATATAATAGATCGATAGAATAATGTAATAATAGATCAGACTAGACAGTGATAGACACAGCATTATATAGGATAGATAGATAGATAGATAGATAGATCAGACAGACAGACAGATAATAGATAGATAGATAGATAGATAGATAGATATATATATAGATATACAGTGATAGAAAGTAGATAGATAGATAGATTAGATAGATAGATAGATAGATGATAGATATATAGATAGATAGATATAAAGATAGATATATAGATAGATAGATAGATAGATAGACAGACCGACATACAGACAGACGATAGATAGATAGATAGATATATGATAGCATGACAGATAGATAGATAGATAGATAGATGATAGACAGATGATAGATAGATAGATAGATAGTTTGATAGATAGATAGATAGATAGATATCTAGATGATAGACAGACAGACAGATAGATGAATATAGATAGATAGATAGATATATAATAGATAGATAATAGAATTAGATAGATAGATGCCACTCAGACCAGACAGACGATAGATAGATAGATAGATTAGATGATAGATAGATAGATAGATTTTAGATGATAGATAGATAGATGATAGACAGATAGACAGATAGAAATATAGATAGTGATAGATACATGACAGACTAGCAGTTCGATCAGATAGATATATAGATAGCTAGATAGATAGATAGAAATAGTCAGAAAGATAGATAGATAGACAGATAGATAGATATATAGATAGTCAGATGATAGATAGATAGAATAGATAGATAGATAGATAGATAGATAGAAATATTCAGATTATAGATAGATAGATAGATAGATAGATAGATAGATAGATAGATAGATAGATAGATAGATAGATAGACAGATAGAAAGATGATAGATAGATAGATAGATAGATAGACAGATAGATAGATAGATATAGTGATAGATGATAGATGATAGAAAGTCATAGATATGAGAGCATAGTAGATATTCCGTATAATAGATAGATAGATAGATAGATGATAGAAAGATAGATTATGGGAAAGTACAAGTAGACTGTGACATTTATTGCTTGACTTTGTGTCAAAATCTGATGATGAACCTTCCCCGCGTTCGTCCTTCCGCTTTCTGGGGCCTTGGAGTTCGCGTCTGGACAGAGAAAGAGCCAGTCACATGAAGAGCCATGCTGTACGACAACGTGTCAAGCTTTCTCCAATAAGAATAGCGCGATCTTTCACCTCTGCATCCCTCCAGTCCGTCCGTCTTGCAGGTTCACGACTGTGCCTGTTTAACAGGCCCGTGCCTTCTTCTTCAAACTTCTCTCCCAAGCTATTCTGTGCAACAGCAGGACAGCACCTTCAGGCCTGCAGATACAGCATGTTGTTCCTGACCACAATGCTGAAAGTCACTTACTGTGAGACGGGTAAAGCTGCAGCACATCCTGGAGGAGTGTGTATGGAGGTCAGAGGAATATCATATGATGTTGTTAGGAGGATGTTAGTGTACAGTCCGTGCATTGCATTGGTTTGAGACCCTGGTAGTGACTATTAAACTGTGTTTAAATCTTCCAAAAATGTAGATTCAGTTGTATCTGCACATCTACAAAAGTTATTTTGAAGAACATTGATGTGTGCTCCATAAATGAAAATTGGTCATACAGTTTTGGAGCAACACGAGTAAACAATGACTGAATTTTCCCTTTTGAATGTTTCTTCCTTACTGTCTTGTCCAGACTGTCCTACAACAATTCTCCAGCTTTGTTTTTCCCAAATCCCTAGTGTTTGTTCTAGTTTCTGATCCTCAATTTAAATAGGACCGTTAAGAATATGAGTAATTTTTTAGGGCAGGAGTGACTTTAATTCTACGTTTGAAAACTCACTTTAAAAAACGTAATCATTCTTACTTCACACTGAGCTCAGCTTTCACACACCCTGCAGGCCTGTTTCTTTTTTGAGAGTCCAGTTGACGTTCTAATTAAATTTGTCAATTTCCATTGCAGCCTCACTCGTGACCATCCTAAGATTCTGTTTCTGTTCTGTATAGAGCTCTGGAAAACTTTCAGCTCTGACTGAACTAGTTGCAGCTACGAGACTGAGAATAATCATGCGTTTCTCTAACTTGCTCTTTATTGGTATTGTAACATTAGGAACATCTGAATTCTGCTCTGCTGGATTTGTGTTACTTTTTTATTTTTTAAAAAATGCATTAAAGATTATGAAATCTTTAGCATTAGATTTGCATACAGAATTTAAAGTTATGTTTGAGAAGAAACTTAAATAATGCAAGTGTATTTGTTTATTTTATATTAAAAACTGTTATATTATTATACAGGATATAGTGTTGTGTCTTTTTATATTGTAATATTATAGTTTAAGTAAACCCATTTATATATACACTACTGTTCAAAAGTTTGGGGTCAGTACATTTTTATTCTTTATTTTTTTTTTAAAGAAATTAAAACTTTTATTAAGGATGTGTTAAATTATTAAGAAGTGATAGCAAAGATTTATATTGTTAGAAAAGATTTCTATTTTTAAATAAATGCTGTTCTTTTGAAATTTTTATTCATCAAAGAACCCTGAAAAAAGTATTGCATTTTCCAGAAAAATATTTGGCAGCACAACTATTGCCAATATTGATAATTCTAATAATAAATCAGCATATTAGAATGATTTCTTAAGGATCATGTTACACTGAAGACTGGAGGAATGGCTGATGGAAATTCAGCTTTGCATCACAGAAATAAATTATACTTTAAAGGATATTAAAATAGAAACCATTATTTTATATTGTAATAACATTTTGCAAGATTACAATTTTTTTTCTGTATTTTTTCTTTCTTTATAGTTTTAGCTATAACAGTGATACAGTTGATTAAGAAAACTTTTTTTTTTCTTACCTGATCCCAAACTGGGAACGGTAGTATATTTAAAAAAAAAAAAAAAAAAGACAAAACACAACCAAAATTACTAAAACTGAACTATATAAAAATAAAAACTAAGTCAAATATTAATCAGCTATAGTAGTATCCATGATACTAACACATGACTAACTAAAAACAAACAAACAAAAAAAATTATGAGGTTTTGATTAGTTAACCAAGAAGTTCTGATTTTTTTATTTTTTTTATCTTAAGTCTTTAAGTTTAAACTGTTTGTAGAAGTACATTTCCATTCAGAATTTTAGTTGTTTAATCACTATTTTTCTTGTATTTAATTTCTAAGTATTCTTATTATGAATTAATTTAAATTTAGATTTTGGAGAAAATACATAGAAATTTAATAGTTTTATAGTACAATAGTATAGTTCTATAGAATTATAAAATAGATGTGGAGTTTGGGAAAAGGCAGTTTTTAAGTAGTCAGCGCAATAGCTTCGGTTTCCACTAGATGGCAGCATATATTGTATATAGTTGAGCTATAATAGGGCCTTTGAGAACTTGTGTTTGGCTTTTCCCAGGTTTTTCAGTCTCCCTTGCAGGAGTGTGTATGAAGCTCTGGTTGCACAAATTAAAAAGTGGAGGACAGTCTCAACCTGTGCCCCGGGAGGAGAGAAATGTCTCTACAAGGTGTGTGATTTAATGTAAAGAGATGCGTTTATGTATCATCAATGTAAACATTTCGTGACATAGGCAAAACACATTTTTGGGCCCCCCTTCCTTATCAATATATAACATTAGCACCCCAGCAAACAAAAATATTTTGTAATCAGTGGAAACTGTTACAGTGTTTTCTATCACAATAAGCGCTTATGTTCAGGGACCGTTTCTTTTGGTAAATATTATCAGTCAATAAAGATCGAATGTAGTTCTTTCTTTGAGAATGGAGAACCGTTCCATTAATAGGCTCCGGCGTCGTGGCCATACCACTTGTCCACTTTCGGGAGTGCATTATTTCTCTAATAGTTTTAATGGCCTAGAGCAGGGTTCCTCAAATCTTGCCCTGGAGGGCCAATGTGCTGCAGAGTTTAGCTCCAACCCTGATCAAACTCACCTACCTGTGATTTTATAATGATCCTGAAAAGAATTGATTAGCTTGCAGGTGTGTTGATTAGGGTTTTAGAGCCTAAACTCTGCAGGAAAGTGGATCTCTTGGGCCAGATTTGAGGATCCCTGACCTAGAGTCACAACCACCTCAAGACATTGTTCAGATGATTTATTTCAAGAAATCTGTCATGTTTCCGTCCTGAAATCGTGTGTGTGTTGAAGTAATTCTACGCACATATCCCAAAACCTCCCGTGGCATTTCCAAAATGTTCATTTAGAGCTAATAAACAGACTTTGCTATGATATGAAGGCTAATGCAGTTTATGCGAAGAGAGAGAGAGAGAGATTAAGCGCAGGTGAATTACTGGCTAGTAGCGTTCAGCAGCAGCATCTACTAATAGAGAATCTTTAAGTTGAACTGCTTCAAGAACCTCGCTACTACACTCTTAAAAATAAAGGTGCTTCACGATGCCATAGAAGAACCTTTTTGTCTAAATGGTTCCATAAAGAACCTTTAACATCTGAAGAACCTTTCTGTTTCACAAAAGATTCTTTGGGGCGAAAAAAGGTTCTTCAGATTATAAAAAGGTAAGAAAGAGATGGTCTTTAAAGAACCTTTGACTGAAATGGTTCTTTTGTGGAACCAAAAATGGTTCTTCTATGGCATCGCTTGAAGAACCTTGTGAAGCACCTTTATTTTTAAGAGAGAAGAGATGTTAAAGTAGGCTTTTCATCTGTGAAAAACATTTATGATAAATTGGGGGCCGGGCAGCGCTGACAACAATTCTGCGGCATCTACGCGTTTGTGGCGTCCGTGACTGTTTGAATGTTTCTTGAGCAGCAAATCAGCTTATTATAAAGATTTCTGAAGGATCGTGTGACACTGAAGACTGCAGTAATGATGCTAAAAATTAAAGGAATAAATTACAGTTTAAAATATATTAAAATAGAAATCAGTTATTTTTAATTGTAATAATATTTCACAATATTAGTTTTTACTATATTTCTGAGCATAATTATATAGGGTGAGCATAAGAGACTTATTTCAAACACACACAAAAAAAGTTTTTTTTCCCCTCTGTCCAATCAAATGTTCTATAGAAGGAGAGTGTCCCGCCCTCTAGCAAAAGCAAAAGCTTCAATGTGTCTTATTTTAGGAAATACAAAAAAAGAAACTGCACTTACCAAGGTGTTTTTTAAGCTGGCTTCCCTTATGTATCAACTGCATAAGAACTTAATAGTTTAATAAAAATAAAACGTATAGTTCTAAAGTTGTTGCTATTGTGTAACAATAAAAAAAGAAGACATATTCCGTTCTATTCTTTGCTTGAGTTTTGTGCTCCTGCTCTGTATTTTCCTCCTCAGTCAATACGGATGAGGGTGACATTTCATATGCTGTCCTTAGAACAATGTTTGGAGACAAATATAGCAGTTCTCAATGGTGTTAGGCCCAGTGTTCTGCACGGACATTTTCTCTCTAAGGGCAGCAATATGCTCCGGTGGGTGCAGCCATCCATCATGGATGTCTTGCACTCATCACTGAAGTCCTTCTGGCTGACGCCATCAGTCTCTGTCTGCTGCAGTGGCGCTCTGTCACCAGAAGAGAGAACTGTTTGCAAGTGTTTTTTTAGTACTGTCGGTGCAACGTTTTCATTAGATAAATAATATCTAAAAATGAATTAAATTATATATTTTTAATGGTTTTCATTTTCTTCACTATCATAACTAATATTTTACATAGCATTTTTTGAAGCATATTCTTTCTTTTTTTTCAAACAAGCATATTTTTGTCTTCTCAGTTTTCTCAACCTAGTATTATTTTTGGTTATTTTTATTATTAATAAAACTGTGACTTCCCACATAAATACTGGTGGTCAGAAATATAACCCATATATTCAATAATCAGGGTTGACCAAAGGTAAAATATGAGGTTAACACTAGTACAGCAGTGATGAGAGTTCATGAAAGAGATTGGAAAGCCTCTTGAGTGAAAGACTGAAATGGTCGCTCTCAGGTGTGAGAAGTTTAAGTAGCTGAAAGAAGAAAGGTACTCCATTACAGCCCAGAATATTGCAGAGATTTTTCACATTTACTGAACCATTACTGTAGACTGAGAGACACAGTATTAAATAATGTCACACTGGAACCCACACAGACCTTTTATAAAACTGCAGGATCTGTTGATCTGCGCAATGCTGTGCCTGTAAACAAGAGATATAAAATTAGGGAAAACAGCGGATTTACCTCAAATTAACGGGTCTTTGAAGCTAGATCAAATTTATTTAATTATATCTCTGTCATTTTTGCTTACTGACAGTTTCTCTTTTCCTACTGTAATTTCTACACTGGGAGCATTTTGAATCTCTCTCAGAACCGAGTTAGCTGAATTTAAGCACTCCAGCCCTCAACATTACGAAGTATATCATTGATGAAAGGGTGCACAACCCTTTCAAAACCAATTAAAGAGGCCTTAGCCCGCAGGGGTGGTGAGTGAAGGGCTGACAGGAGACCACAGAGGAACTCAGAGAGGTAATCAGTGCCTTGCTTTTGAACAATATTGAAAAGCACAACAGTATCGCACAATAAATCACGTAGGTTTTCAAGGACAAACAGGTCGTCTCCTTAAATACACCTTGTGACATGTTCACCTTTCTGTCTGCTGTCAGATTGTTTACTTATTTACAGTGTCTGTCAATAGCAGCCTGTCGCTAGCTATTAAAGCATGGAATTCGGTAGTGACGTTATTTTATTGATTAAATACCACAGGAGCACTGACAAACACTACAACATTAGATTTTCCTTGACAATTTTTTAGTGATAAAATAATACAAGTATTTTCGGCCAGCTGGTGAGAATTCCAACTCATAGATGTCCGATTTACAAATGACTCTCTGTTTTGAGTCAATTCTGTTCAATTGAACAAAGCAATCTCAATCAGTTTGCAATTCAGTCTAAATCTTGAAACTGCAGTTTAAAGAATTGTTCTACCCAAAAGAATATCAAAATGCTCAGGCTGATGATACACGGGGCAACTTTTTGCTTGGGCACTTTTCCATTTAGAATGGGTAACAAATTTCTATATGGATACTTTAAATCGGTCATGGGCCCTGTGTCTCACCTGGTTGCCCGTTGACGGAAAAATTGCCCAGCAATATTGCTCAAAAACGGTTCACATGGGTTGCCCCGTGTATCATCAGCCTTACAGTACATAAAGGCAATTACAAACTTATGAAGCAAAAAAGTATTAAATGCTTTAAAATATAAACAATTACAACTTTAATGTGACATTTTACATTAAATGTGCAAAAAGGATTAATTAAAAGACATTTTTGCAGAACTGGCATCTCTGATTTCTCCAACCAAGTTTCAACATAGAGGAAACGTTATGATTTCAACCGAATGGGTCAGTGGTACATGTTGAGTCAACCTTATTTCAGTGTTGAATGGATGTTTTATTTTCGACCTAATAACGTTCCGATTAACCAACCAAATAGTAAATGTTGACTAAACAATGAAAATTGATTGGCAACTGATACTTACCTTTACAACCAAAAATAGACATTGAATTGACATCTGCTTGCTATTGACTTGAATTATTTGAATATGTAAAAAATAGTGTACATGGATATGGTAGTCATTATATATTTGATTTTCTATGACAAAATATACCATCACTACCACTTTTTTTAATTATAAAACATGTTTTGTTTTTGATTTTTTAAAATTACTTTAATTTTTTATATTTAAAAAATATGAAGTTGTTTAAACAGAGCTAAATTTGTCTTCATTTGTGTGAGTAGTTTGCCCAACATTGCATATTCATTAAAAATATATTAAAGTGGTTTTCTGGTATAAACATATCCCTACTCTTAAAGTAAAAGAGCAAATAATATCTGCAATTAAAATTTAAATTCATGTAACAGTAATTTTGCATTTAAACAATAATTTTGCATTTAAATTTACATCTATATTTCTAGTCAATGCCTGTGTGACAGTGCAATGTTGCAGGTGTCCAAACACTGAACCTTGTGGCACCCCAGTGCTGAGAGTACAGGCTGAAGTGAGACAGTCTTTCCAGCTGACTAGTTACGACCTGTTACTCAGGTAAGACTCCAAGACATTTAAGTTGCACCTGAGGCACACCTATGAGTTTTGTTATTGATGATGTTCAGGTTCTTTTTACGTGACGTAGTGAATATCACCCCACGTCTTTACCACACCACTTTTGCCCTCCAATTTGGCCTTCTCCTACTTACACTTTATAATACCATCATCTGAAAATCTCTCCTGCACAATCAGACCTGCAGATGTCATTATACTATCAGCACAGATTAAATTCTACTAGCATCATGGAGTGGCATGCATATCCCGAGGGCACATAGGCATAGAGCACTACCTGACAGCATTAGGCCTGTCACCAGCACCCCTCTGACATCTCTTCCCCCTCACTAGGCCTGTCATCACTAATCTTGTCCCCTTCTCACAGGGAAAAAAAAAATCACAGGGAGAAACCCAATGTGCTCTCTGATTGAGATGTGTGAACTCAGAATGTAGACCATTAATCTGTTGTACCCAAGGTCCCCTCAACTTAAGATAAATTGGTTTACTTTTTCTTTATTTTGTCATAAATCAGTTGCTGACCATTTGCCAGTTTTTAGCTTTTTATTATATTATTTTATTATTGTTGCAATATTTACTTTGTGCTGCTTTATTTGAAGGTATTTATATTTTATTTATTTATTTGAAACAATTTATTTGAAAAAAAAACAAGGTTGAAATTATGAGATACTATGTCATAATTATGACATAAAAAGCAAAGTTAGGAGATACTAAGTAATTATAATGACAAACAAGTCAAAACTACTATGTTATAATTATGACAAAAAATCTAAATTAGAAGAAACAAAAACATAATAATGACAAAAGTCAAAATTATGAGATAGTATCTCATAATTTTGCTTTTTGTCATAATTATGATGTAGTAAGTCGTAATATTACTAACATAAAAACGTGAAATTATGAGATATGTCAATTATGACATAAAAAGCACAATTAGGAGATACTAAGTCATATAATAATAATAAAAAAAGTTGAAACTATGTGATAAGTCATTATGACAAAAAAATCTAAATTAAATACGAAAACATAATAATGACAAAATGTTGAAATTATACTAAGATATATATTAATATATAGGTCAGTTATGAGATGAAAAATAAAAATTATGAGATCAAAAGTCTTTACTAACATAAAAATCATAAAGTCTGTTTTATGTCTCCAATGAACTTTTCCTGTCATTATGGTGACTTTTTATCTCGATTTTTACTTTTTATGTTCATTTCGACTTGTAAATTTAACTCTTTGTCTCATAATTATGAGTACATCATAATTTTGGCTTTTTATCTCATAACTTTGACGTTTAATTTCATAATTATGACTTGTGTCAATTTTGCTTTATCTCATAACTTTGACTTTACATTATTTATTTTATTTATTTATTTACTGAAATGTGCTTCCATAATATTTGGTTAAATTGGAAAACTGTAAAAAAAAAAAAAGTAATAATTTAAAAAAGGGGGTAGCAAGCCAGATTACAAATTAAAATTACAACCAATTACCACAGCTGAATGTGTCAGATCTTATGCACAAACGCTAGGCCACATCTTAAACAGTTTATGTTGTAATTTATAGATTTAAATAAGACCAAGTAAAATGGTTTAAATCCCCTTACTCTTTCATAGTAAAAGCCTGAGGTCTGTCCTTTGCCAATGATTCATGCGAGTGAAGCATCAGTAAAATGTCTTTGCCTTTTCATCTCTTTATGAGGTTCTGCACAAATCAGCCTCCATTAGAATGCTCAACAGGTTGTCTATTTAAAGCATCCAGCAACTCATTTGCAGGGGTGGTTTGCCTGTGATATTATTTTCCTTTTAGATTCTCAGTGCGTTAATGAAATCCTCACTCACATGATTTCATTTGGCCTGTGCGTTAATGGCAGAGGAAGTAATAATTACATTCAAATATTAATTTGGGCCCGGAGACAGAACCATGAATCATTAGTGCTCACTATGTCGAACACAAGCTCCTGTCCCTTTTCTTTTCCCAGTCTCTGACCAGATGAATTAAAATGAAAAATAATTGCAATTCCCTTGCAGAGGGCGTTTAAAAAAACACTTTTGGTAGAATTGGTTGAGCGAAGAGGGCGAGTGATGAGACTCATTTGCTATGCTGTGTTCTGAACACGCTCAAGCTTAATGACGACGAAGAGAGACAGAGATCAAGGACGATGTCGGGATTGTAGTAATGGCTGTGTGATAATCGCCATGGAGATGGAGCTATAGGACTCAAATGTGTCGTCTGTTTGAGAGGTCCGGTGATGTTAAGAGGTTGGGTGAGTTAGAGTGAGATTTTGGGAAAAAATTATAAGAGGAGGAATGTTTTATTGCTCAGACGTTGCTCATTTAAACTTCAGGAGGCTTAACGGAATTCAGTTGTTTCATTTGAGCATCAAATTTGTCTCATGTTTCTACAGTTAAAATAAATGCTAACATATCTGAGGTGAATTTATCTTTTAAGAACAGTCTGTTTATTGCAGTTTTTGGGGGTTCCAGTAAATTTGAGCACAGTTTGAGATATATTTTAGGTCTTCTCTCTCTTTCTTTTCAATATTTTTTTTCATATTTTATAGTTATAGTATTTAATAATCCTCAAAAACTGACACTTATGTTCAAGATACAATCTATGAAAAAGTCTTAACATCTTACTTTTTTTACTTGCTTTCTAATAATCCTCAAAAATATACAGATTTTTAGTTTTATTAAGAGAATATATATACAGAGAGAGAGAGAGAGAGCAAGCAACACCAGTTGAAAAAAAAATAATAATAAAAATACAAAATGGAAAAAATACTATGGAAGTCGATGGGGACCAGCAATTGTTTGGTTAGCCACATTTTATGTTCAACAGAAAAAAGAAACTCATACAGGTTT
This sequence comes from Sinocyclocheilus anophthalmus, assembly GCA_018155175.1. Classification (NCBI taxonomy): domain Eukaryota; kingdom Metazoa; phylum Chordata; class Actinopteri; order Cypriniformes; family Cyprinidae; genus Sinocyclocheilus; species Sinocyclocheilus anophthalmus. Next base: position 888,729 of record JADLZN010000757.1, on the reverse strand, counting down.
GAAACAACTTGGTGAGTAAATGATAACAATTTTCTTTCTTTTTTGGCTGAACTATTCCTTTAATTCATGCAGAAATACAATTTATGAGCAATCACCAATGCGTCCTTGAGCAAGGCACTTAAAACCAGGTTTCTCCAGTGCGATCGTTTAATTTGTTAAGTGTATTTTAAATTACCTTGGATAAAAGTGACTGCTGTATGACTGCTTATGTTCCACTTACAAACACATGTGTCACTGCTTAAAGAGAATGCAAAGCCACTCGACAGCATTCCAACAGTTGCTTCAGCTTTAAACACATACTTGAGCTCAATCTGTTCAACACAACTCAGGTCCTTTAAAGAGCTCTCGTCCTAATTACTTTACTGTTTGTAATGCCATGGGATAAATCTATAACCAGGCCTCCCCAACAAAGAACATCAGCCAATTACTGATAAATGTGTTTTCAGTATAACACCGTAAACAAGTCTGAAGTGAGCATCTAATTGTGCGGGAGGACAGGACCTTCGCTGTGCCATTTAATTTAATGAAAAATAACCATTACGACCATATCCACCAAATGCTCAGGACGGATCACTCCAGGTTGTTTTCGAATGTCCTTTCATTACATGAATTTAGTGCTTGCTCATTCTTTTAGAATTTACCTGATTATTAATTTTGATAATTGTGAATGTGCGATTTTACTGACTGCCTCTCAGTTTATCTCTCTTTCTCCTCAGGTCATCTCTTCGTCATTCTCTCATGTATTTGTCCATCACAGTGGATCGTGGAGCTGATATCCTTCTTTTGTCAACATTTCTTGCTGGTGTTTAATTTAATTTGTTCTTATATATTATATATATTATTATATATATATATATATGAGACTGGTGTATGGAAATCCCTTGTATTTGGTTGTATGTTTAACCTTACAAGTTTTACCTGGGGTGAATTCCAAACTGTTTTACTTTCTTTTTTTGCCCTTGAAATGACACTACAGGAAGGGATTACTATTCCTAAAATAATTCCAAAGAAAACTAAGCAATGCAGTCCATTCATGGCTGAAATTCCTTCAAATATGGATCACTTTGCTCTAATAATCGAAGGATTTTTTAAAGATTATAAAGGATATAATTTTTTATATTAATTATATATATATATATATATTATATATATATATATATATATGTGTGTGTGTGTGTGTGTGCTGTCAAACGATTCATAGAGATTAATCACATCCAATAAAAAGTTTTTGTTTACATTATCTAGTATGTGTACTATGAATTATATATATACGGTATATAATATTTTACACCATATTATATATTTTGAAAATATTTACATTTATTTACATGTATATATTTATACTAATATAACTTTTATATTTTATATAAATATATTTAATATAAACATAACATATTTTTCTTTAAATATATACATGCATGTGTTTGTATTATAATAAATAATAAATATACACGTATACATACATAATTGTGTAAACAAACAACACTTATTTTGGTGCGTTAATCACAATTAATCGTTGGACAGCACAACTATATTATTATATATATACTATAATAGATTATATATATATAATACACAACTAAATATATATACATTTATATATTTATATAATTATATTTTATATTATATATTTTGAAAGAAAATACTCATTTCAGACTTCAGATGGGAAAAAAAAAAGATATATATGTATATATACAGGTGCATATCAATAAATTAGAATGCCGTGGAAAAGTAAATTTATTTCAGTAATTCAACTCAAATTGTGAAACTCGTGTATTAAATAAATTGAATAATAAACTGAAGTAGTTTAAGTCTTTGGTTCCTTTAATTGTGATGATATTGGCTCACATTTAACAAAAACCCACAATTCACTATCTCACAAATAGAATATGGTGACATGCCAATCAGATAATCAACTCAAAACACCTGCAAAGGTTCCCTGAGCCTTCAAAATGGTCTCTCAATTTGGTTCACTAGGCGGCCACAATCATGGGGAAGACATGATCTGACAGATGTCCAGAAGACAATCATTGGACACCCTTCACAAGGAGTGTAAGCCACAAACATTCATTGCCAAAGAAGTGGCTGTTCACAGAGTGCTGTATCAAAACATATTAAATGCAAAGTTGACTGGAAGGAAGAACAAAGTGTGGAAGAAAAAAGATGCACAACCAACCGAGAAAACGGTTGCCTTATGAGGATTGTCAAGCAAAATGATTCAAGAATTTGAGTGAACTTCACAAAAAATGGACTGAGGCTGGGGTCAAGGCAACAAAAGCCACCACACACAGACGTGTCAAGAAATATGGCTACAGTTGTCGTATTCCTCTTGTTAAGCCACTCCTGAATCACAGACAACGTCAGAGGCGTCTTATTTGGGCTAAGGAGAAGAAGAACTGGACTTTTTGCCCAGTGGTCCAAAGTCCTCTTTGATGAGAGCAAGTTTTGTATTTCATTTGGGAACCAAGGTCCTAGAGTCTGGAGGAAGGGAGGAGAAGCTATAGCCCAAGTTGCTTGAAGTCAGTGTTAAGTTTCCACAGTCTGTGATGATTTGGGGTGCAATGTCATCTGCTGGTGTTGGTCCATTGTGTTTTTTGAAAACCAACGTCACTGCACCCGTTTACCAAGAAATTTGGAGACTTCATGCTTTCTTCTGCTGACCAGCTTTTTGAAGATTGCTGATTTCATTTTCCAGCAGGATTTGGCACCTGCCCACACTGCCAAAGCACCAAAAGTTGGTTAAATGACCATGGGGTTGGTGTGCTTGACTGGCCAGCAAAACTCACCAGACCTGAACCCCATAGAAAAATTTATGGGGTATTGTCAAGAGGAAAATGAGAAACAAGAGACCAAAAAAGCAGATGAGCTGAAGGCCACTGTCAAAGAAACCTGGGCTTCCATACCACCTCAGCAGTGCCACAAACGGATCACCTCCATGCCACGCAGAATTGAGGCAGTAATTAAAGCAAAAGGAGCCCCTACCAAGTATTGAGTACATGTACAGGAAATTAACATACTTTCCAGAAGGCCAACAAATTCACCAAAAATTTTTTTTATTGGTCTTATGAAGTATTCTAATTGTTGAGATAGTGAATTGGTGGGTTTTTGTAAAATGTGAGCCAAAATCATCACAATTAAAAGAACCAAAGCATTAACCACTTCAGTCTGTGTGCATTGAATTTTAATACACGAGTTTCACAATTTGAGTGAATTACTGAAATAAATGAACTTTTCCACGCATTCGAATTTATGGAGAGAGCACCTATTTATATAGCCACTACGATTGCTATGGTATGTTATTATTTTGAAATTGTGTGCTGCCAGTGAATATTTATAATATTTTATTATAATATTATATATATATATATATATATATATATATTAGGGATGTGCATCTCATGACTCAGACTGATACGATACACATCTTGATGCATAGTCTACGATACATTAAAGATACATATGAAGCAGCTACCGATGCGATGCGATACGATTCACCCGTTACGATGCAGTGCGATCCAATTTCGATTCGATTCAACACAATGCGATTCGATGCAATATGATGCAATGGAGAAAATATGATCACTTTTAATGCCTCGAGGCCTGTTTCATAAAACAAGTTAACCAAATAAGCCAGGCTTATTTCAGTTAGTCTGACTCATTGTCAAATGATTTGGTTCCATAAAGTAAATTTAACATGGGCCTAGATCAAGCTTAGTTACTGTTGCAACTTAAGCTGGGAAACTAACCTGGTCTAAAGCAAGCTAACTGTCAGACTAAGCTAAGCTCCTCTACTGACCAATAGGAACATAATGATATTACCACTGTCTCACATACTATTATTTGTATTTTTTTATTGCAGTTTCTAGCCATGCAGCCTTTCTCTCTGGTTGTATTTCAGCTGAAACCTTTATAGTCGAAAAAAATGAATCAAGTTAAAATCACTGAATTAAAAACGAAAATAAATGATAAAGAAAATGACTATATTTTAACTGTTATAAGAAACACACATTAACTCATCTGAGTTTAGTAATTAGGACTGTATTAGCTTATATTTGGTTTACCCATTGCAATAGTCCTTTTACAGTTACTGCTATCATAAAAATACACTTTATATGTAGGTTTAAAATTCTACAAAAGACACATTTAATGTCCAAAAACATTTTTTTTTAGCAAAATGTATATTTGACTTTATTAGCAGAATGTATATTATTGCGCTCCGTCTGTTTAGTGTGCATGCGCGCAGCAGCACTCGTTGCTCTCGCGTGCCTCGCCCACTCCTGACAGCAAAATGGATCTGTTTGCATTAAGAATAAGGTGTGCACAAAGTAGGAGAGATTGTGTGAAGTTAATTTGTCGTTTATGGAACTGCTTTAGCCCCGATTGATTTGTTAGGTTATTTCAAGTCAGGTTTTGGACTTTAATCCCAGTTTTTTCTCGGGTCTCCGTGGTGTTGTGGTTCGTCATATTCACGCAGCAGCAGTGATGAGAGAGCGCGCTTGAGAAACAGTTTAGAGAGGAGAAATCAATCTACATATAAAATATTGATCACAGATTATTGGTCACTTTCTAAATAATAAAAGTTTAGCGCATCTACTAATAATTATATATAAATCGTTTTTTACCGATGCAAATATGTTAGAAACGATGCTTCGTGATATAAATGACAACTTGTAGCCGATACACACTTTTTAAACCAATGCATCGCATCGTTAACTTTTTATGCCGTTGCACCGAGCGAATCGGGGAATCTTCCCATCCCTAATATATATATAGTTAGTTCACAAACAGATTCATGGGCTGATATGGGATAGACTGACAGCTCAAAATTAGTTGTATTAACTGAAGCTGGACTGGTAGACATTTCAGTGACTGAAACTGGACAGACGGATGGTTCAACAACAGACTCGATGACTAAATCAGGACCGACAGATAGTTCAAATTCAGACGCAACAGAAGCATTTAGACAGACAGACAGGTCAGGTTTAGATTCCTTGACAGAAACGGGCAAGACAGACAGTTCGAAATCAGAGACATTAGTTGAGATGAGATGGAGAGACAATTCACAATCAGCCACCATGGCTGGTTCAGAACAGGGCGAGGGTTCAGAGATGGCCTCCTCATCCAGTTCAGAGTAGGACAAATGTTCAAAAGCGGCTTCCGTAGCCGTGACAGGACAGGCAGAGAGTTCAAAAACGGCCTCCATAGCCATGACAGGACAAACAGGGAGTTCACAGACGGCCTCCATAGCCGTGACAGGACAGGCAGAGAGTTCACAGACGGCCTCCATAGCCGTGACAGGACAGGCAGAGAGTTCACAGACGGCCTCCATAGCCGTGACAGGGCAGGCAGAGAGTTCACAGACGGCCTCCAAAACCATGACCGGACAGGCAGAGAGATCACAGACGGCCTCCATAGCCATGACAGGACAGGCAAAGAGCTCACAGACGGCCTCCATAGCCGTGACAGGACAGGCAGAGAGTTCAAAAACGGCCTCCATAGCCATGACAGGGCAGGACGAGGATTCATAAACGGCCTCCATAGCCGTGACAGAACAGGCAGAGAGTTCACAGACGGCCTCCATAGCCGCGACAGGACAGGCAGAGAGTTGACATACGGCCTCCATAGCCATGACAGGGCAGGACGAGGATTCACAGACGGCCTCCATAGCCTTGACAGGACAGGCAGAGAGTTCACAGAAGGCCTCCATAGCGGAAGGGCAGGCGGGGTTCACCAGACGGCCTCCATAGCCGTGACAGAACAAGCAGGGAGTTCGCAAACGACCTCTATAGCCGTGACAGGACAGACAGAGAGTTCACAGGGGGATACTACTGACACTGCAGCGGATGCTGCCACCGCCTCTGGGGAAACAGCAGCGAACTCCACTACCTTGGGAGGTTCTGGAGCATCAGCCGTGGGCAGTGTATGCAGCCCAAACAATCCATAAAGCGTTCCCCATTATGGGAAGAGCTACAGACAGGGGAATCAGATCAGGAACAGGAGGGCTAGAGTGAATGGATTTGGGGATACCAGCTGCGACCGCTGACACCAGCAGTGGATCCTCCACGCTGGATGCCAGTCTGGGATACTGAAGACCTGACCTCGAAGATCTGAATGCAACAAAATGGGAAAGTGCGAGATATGGACGATCAGCTGTGACGTGACGAGACTCTAGATGATCAGCTGTGACGTGACGCGACTCTGGAAGATCAGCTGTGATGTGACGTGACTCTGGACGAACAGCTGTGACGTGACGTGACGCTGGACGAACAGCTGTGCCGTGACGAGACGTGACTCTGGACGAACAGCTGAAACGTGACGTGACTCTGGATGAATAGCTGAGACATGACGTGACTCTGAACGAACTGCTGAGACGGGACGTGATTCTGGAAGATCAGCTGTGACTTGACTCATTATGATCAACTGTGACTAGACTTGACTCATGGATGGCAGCTGTGACTAGACGGAGCGTTGTTGTTTGCCGCCATTTTGTGAATGGGCTCCGCTGTCGCCACCATTATGTAAGGGCACTCCGGTGCGGCCGCCATTTCACAAGCGGGTTGAAACACCAGAGTAGAGATCAGTAAACTCGAATGTCCCTGAGTTTGTGGCTGACTAGATCTCGCGGCCGCCATTACCGGCCCGATCGTGATATCGCGTTCCTTCTCCGTGACACCCACAGTGAATAGAAAGCCAACAGTCAACAAAGCAAAGTCCAAAAAAACAACTCAGTGGCAAACGCGGTCCCTCGCGTCTAAGCTCAGATCGTAGAGGTTGATTAAGGCCATCACAAAAAAACTATCAAAATACAGTCTGGTAGATCAGAATAGTGTGCTATGGCTAAAAATTTACGAACATAGTTCTCTAGCGATCGCGACAACAGCCCTGTCTAAGGGCTAAAAAAATTCTTGCCGTGTCCATACCTGGCCAATGTTCCTCAGAAAAACTGCTAGGTACTTGTGGGGCAGAGTGTTCTGTAACGGAGGCGACAAGACGAGAGACGTGCGGATCCATTTGCAGGCTTTTATTAAACAGAGACATGGTCATAAGAGGCATGGGTCAAACAGTGGCAAACAGGTACATTTCAGGCAAGACAAAAGAGTATCCAAAGGAAGGCGTGGGTTGATCGACGACTAACAATATCCAGAGGGCTTGAAAACAAGGGGTTATCCAATAACACAAGCAATAGTCCAGGCAAGGTGCAAACACAGTCCGAAACAGCAGGCAAAGGGTTAATCCAAGATACACAGGCAGAAGATCAGAAAACAGACAGCAAGGCAACACGAAATGACTTGATTTAGACTAGAACTAGAAATGGAAACTAGGAATGGCTCCGTAATGTAGCTATCGCTAGAAGAGATCCACATAATCTTATGATATACGCTAAACAATACTCGGCAGTGAGAGAGAGGAAGGCCATGGCTTATAAAGCGTGTCTCATGGATGCAGCTGTGTGTGTGTGTAATCAGTGCAATGGTTGATGGGAAATGCAGTCCAGGGTGATGTGTAACAGTCTGTGTGGTGTGAGAGTCAATGTAATGGGAGAGCGACCTCTGGTGGCAATCAGCCGGAAGGCCACGGACCGGATTCGTGACAATTAGTGCTGTTGAATGATTAATCACGATTAATCGCATCAAAAATAAAAGATTTTGTTCACATAATATATGTGTATACTTTGTATATTTTTTATGTATATATAAATACAAACACAAACAGTATATATTTTGAAAATATTTACAATGTATTTACATGTCTATATTTATATTCATATAAATTATATTATAAATAAATATATTAATATTAAAATAACATATTTGTTTCTGAATATATACATGCATGTGTGGTGTATGTATCTAGTAAATAATAAATATACAACAGAAAACAGACATATATTATGCACACAAAAATTTTATTTGGATGCAATTATCGTGATTAATCGTTGATTAGCACTAATAATCTATAGATAATTATATATATATATATATATATATATATATATTATAGATATATATATATATTTATATTATTATTCACAAATTATTACATAAATAATTATCTATTTCACATTACAGCTTTGTTCTTTTATAACCATACACAGGACCGACATGCATTTTGAGTTAACAGGATAAAATAAGACACAAACAGGCTACATTTTTAATAATTTTTTTTTTCCAAAGCAATCTCAACAGCTATAAACATGAATTCTGCTGTCACAAAAAGTAATTTTACAATTTAACATAGTGGCAGTGATGTATGTCTTCATATGTGTACAAAACACACGCACAGATGAGCCTGTAAGGCCCTGCGCCCTTTATAGCGCTCTGCCCCGGGACACACTGACGCTCGCTTTCACTCTCCCCTGGTCTGTAATGAAGAGACACAGAGCGAACCATAATCCTTTACAGTGCTTTGTAAAAACCCTCGACCACAAACAAACCCCTGCTCCTGATTGGAGTGATGTATTATATAATAAGAAATTGATGCCAAAGATCACATTGAGAATGACAAAGCCGCTGAGGTGCCCTTCAAATAACCCCATAACCCATTCAATTTCTTTACTTCTCCCTCTCTTTCTCCCGCGGTCGTTCTCTCTGTTAATCCAAGGTGAGTTATGAAGTCACTCTCTTCGCACCCCGAGCCCTATATAGGCAAACGGACGTTGTATCAGTGCTTTAAGTACAGGTCGGGAGGATAGGCAGGAGGAGATGAAATAAAGAATAAAAGTGAGCGCCGAGGAACTGTCATTTTTCAGGCCTCGACTCAGACCTGGGAGAAAAGGGCCAGTTAGATTTATGGGACCCCCGTTAAGACCGAGCAAGACGATGGGAGAGATGGAGAGAGAGATCAGCGCTTGACATTTATTGGTGCAAGGGGAGATGGGCCGAGCTGTCAGGCATTGGGCGGCTCCACGGCCCAGTTTGAAGGTTATGTGAAGTCCCACTCATTAAGAGACAGACCCACTGACAGGAAGCTAATTCTCTGTGGGCAGCCCCCTATCTCAGACCGAGAAAAAGCATTGTCTCTCATTGGTGGCGAGAGAGAAAGAGAGCGAGGGAGGTTTATTAAGACATAAAAGAGAGTTCTCAGGCCTGCCATAAGCGCTTCATTCTGTCAGCTGTGTGGCTGTAACCGCTGATCAGAATAGACACTCGGTTCAGGAAATCTTTAAAATCGGACTCTTAAATTTAAGGCATTTCAGCTGTTTTTTCAGAGGAAGCCAGAGCATTCACACGCGGGGCCAATCAGTTAGATCAATTAGCGGTGGTTGCTAAGTCAAGCATGCACTACCAATCTAAGTAATTTTTTGGAAAAAAAAAATACTTTAATTCAGCAGGATGTATGAAATAGATCAAAAGTGACAAAGACGTTAATAATGTTACAAAAAAATTCTACTTCAAATAAATTCTGTTCTTTTGAACTTTTGTTCTAAGAGAAAACAGTTCTTTCTTTTAAGTAATTGTTCTTTTAAATTATATTTCACAATGATACAACATTTTGAACCAATAGACTTTTTTCAAAAACACTAAAAATTTTGCTTAAAAATACCAAACCTATTTTTCTAACCTATTGGACTACTTCAAAAATAATAATAATACAATTCTACAGTAAAAACCTGTTAATTTGTTCACTGTAAGTAACCTTAACAATAAAACAATATTTTTAAAATAGATTTTCCATGCATAATGCGATTTTACTGAAAAATGGGGGGAAATCCCCCTTATAAATTACTGTCCAAACCATTCCCAGAAGACCCTCAGTATCACATTTCATTTTATTTAAATACTTATGCTTCCTTTTAATTTTTAATACTTATGCTTCCTTTAACATTTATGCTCTTTAGGTTGTTTTTTGTTACATTTTACATATTTTATTAACATTTATTGCACTTTTTCAATATTGTGTTACTTTGATGGTCTTTTGTGTTTGTGAGAATTGCGCTCAGTTTGTACAGTTTGTTTATTAGACATGGTTCATGGTAAGTTACGTTTTTATTATTATATGAAAGCCCTGTATTGTAATGTTGGTTAGCAGTACATTTTGTAGTACAAAGCTGATTTTAATAATAGGTTGGTATAAATGCAAATGAAATATACTGTATATAGACCTACAGATATAGATAATAAAATGCAAATTTTTCAAAAAATTTCTTGTGAATATAATAGTTTTAAAAACATACCAAAATAAATAAATACATACATAAATAAAAACTACTTCTCCACCCACAACATTCCTGCATTATGGCTGCTTTTACACAGGAAAACACCACTCTTCAGAACACCACTTTCTTCTTCAAAAAACATTTTTTTTAAATCCTTATTTCGTAATGTCAGTACAGATTCAGATATAAATCCTCACATCCTGCCTCAGACATTATGATTTATGTGAACAGGTGGAACACAAGTAACAATAAACCATCAATTATTCATGATCAATAACCCAACAGCCAGACGTGACCTTTATTTGGTGGATGGCCAGTGTAGCTTGTCAGCCCTCATTACTTTCTCACAAACTCTCTTTGTCGGTATAAAAACAGACAAATGGCATCTTCAAACAATCAAACTGTACTCTACAATTCTCCAGTATTACAAAGAGAAAAATATGCAACATCAACATACAGCATTGGACAAATGAAAGGCCGATTCATTGGCCTGAGAGTAATATTGTATGTGACATGGACACATAATAAAAAAATAACATAGAATAGCTCTCAGTGCATCCAGCTGGACATAGATTGAGGAAACTGTGACCTCTAGGAGCAGGAAAACAAAGTTAGTCATCAGAGTTTATTGTACGGACAGTCCTGATGACTGATGTGATGTCATTATGGCACATTTTTCATGAGTCTGAATCTAAAGCCGATCAGAGGGATGGACAGACCTTCAAGGGAAAGTCCACCGATAAATGCAAGGTCCCATCGACTTCCATTCCATATGGAACTGTTTGGTTACCAACATTCCTCTATCCATAATATTACTTTCTCCAGTGAAAAAGTTGATGCCAACTGAATCAGGAGACAATTATTTCAGTCCAAAATCATTCAAAACAAATATGTTGGATTTCTATGTGAGGAGACAACAGGAGAGGGACTTTTTCACTGGTAGAAAAGTTATAATGAATTATTGACAATCGAAAAAAACAAAAACAAAGAAATTTGGGGCCCCAACATGAGTTTATAGTTCAATTGCCTTGCTGGGTATAGTAACTGATGTAATATAGATTATGTAATCAGAT